>QYAP01000147.1:0-10715 GCA_003988905.1 Hymenotorrendiella dingleyae
AAGCTTAGGACTTCTAGGACTCGCTGATTGTGGTATTCTTGGATATCATGAAAAATTGCGTACTCCGCTTGACGTTAAATAGTGTAAATAAAAAATAAAAAATACGAGAGCGAACAAAAAAACGCCCTGCGGAATACAGAGCACCATCTTGGACCTGGGCATCTCTTGATGGAACGGCTAATGCCCCGCACGAGGTCAATTCCGCGAGCAGAACTCTGTTCTACGCTCACGTAGAAAATGCTGTTGTCACGACGCCCCTCCATGGTGACCCTTTCGGCCAAGTAAGCGGCGGATACCTCAAGATAAAATCACACCTGATGATATGGGCGACCTTGGAACCCAGTGAACTTTTGTTCTACAAACTTGTTGTTGGAAATACCATAATCGATTCCTCCAAAGTCCACCTCGATACCAAGACAGAGTCTTTTATCCATCCTCTCTTGGCCCTACCCCTTATTCCACACCCGAATTCTTTCCACCCACCGAACATCCGTGGGATTCTACTACAAGTAGACATGCGTGAAGCAGGGGCCTATACCCGCGTGGGGTTTTTTCAGATCTGGGATGAGGGTACCACTGAGTATTTTAACCTTCATAAGACATGGAATTCTGAGCGAAATGGCGCAATCGACCCGGATATTGGAGAACATATTGAGACGAGTGAGGAGGGGCATCATTGGTATCGGATAACGATTTATTAGTGCTTGGAATTTACTTCAGGGAGGAGTTCAAGAATGTGGGATTATGGGATATGAGTTCAAACGCGTTATCATTTCCAGAAGCTATAATTCAATACTTGTTCACAAATTCCCAACGTGGGTAGGAGACCATGTAGAAGCAGAAGCAAATTTATTTACTCGGTAATTTGATATTCGCTACCGCCTTGCGAATTGGGCACCTCCTGCTTCTGCATCTACATCTCTGCAAACCCATATCGAAAAAGAAAGCAAACATGTTTTCAACGTCCCTCTGCTGGATGTCTATGGATATAAACACCATCAAAGCACATGCATAGTTCGCACCTGGCTTTATGGGACTTTGTCCATTCTCTTCATAGGCTCTTACTGATTACTATGCTTCAGCATTTGGTCGCAATGATTGCAGGAATTCGTTTTGAATTCTTTGATTCTCCAGCTTTGACGTGGTGTCTCAAACTCGTCTTGTCATATTGGAACATTGTAGCCCCAATAACACTTAGCCAATGCAACCCATGCCTTCAGTTCTGTGATTTGAAGTGGAACTGCATTTGATCTCATCCGCGGATAATCTAAATTGCCGACAAGTGCCTTCCCATGCTCTAGTAGTAAACGCATTGTGCTCAGCCAGGGTTTCAATCGCTAGCACCTGAAATCATGCATGGCCTCTGATGGCTCCACATGGCTCTCAGCGGAATCTCTTACAGCTAAAACTACGAATTTTGGTCACGATGTGATTCTAGATACCGCATTAATTCGTGTATAAGCCCAGTCCTTTCCCCCTAGTTTACGTTTTATTAGCATGGGCCACATCGTCCCTCGTAGTATCCAAAGAGACCATCGGGTGCAGAATATCGTAGTACGCCGAACGTCCACACCTCGACTCAGGCCCATGGACTTGGTAGAAGGCGGGCGTTCCAACCAAAGAGCGTAACTTTGTTTGGACCTAGCACCACGTTTTATCAGTCCTGTGCGTGGAACTCGACATTGGAATAAAAGCTTTCTGCTTTTTTTTATTCATCAGAGGCTTAAAAGCTCGTATGGGAAGGGACTTAATACCTGTTCGAACGGTATCGCCATACTTTGCCCTCATTTCATGTAACAGCTTGTAGTTCGGAAAGGTAGGAATAGGGTTCGGCAACGAAGTTGAATTAAATGAGAATTCATGAATTTTACGTTCATGAATTTAGCTTAAAATTAGATGAATTTAAGTCTCTATTCATGAACGTTCATGAATTCCGGGTATACCGGATTTAAGAGAATATCTTATATATATTAAATATAATAAAATATTTTTCAACTATTTTTTAAATATTTTTATTATATTTAATATTTTTGATTTATATTTGAGTATTTTCTTAAATCTGGTATACCCGGAATTCATGAATTTATTCATGAATATTCATGAATCTGAGATATTCCTAGCTTCATGAATTGTATGTACTGTATCTAAATGAATTGAACGCGAACGATGAACTGAGTCGCCAATTCATTTAATTCGTTGCCGAACCCTAGGTAGGATCTGAATTTCTCCATACGTGTACCAGTTTCGATATGCGCATAGCAAGTGGCCCGGGTATATTCTTCAGTGGCGACAGGAATAGGCGGTATAAGATAACGCTACTGAAAATAGCTGTAACGTACACACTTTCTAAGACGAAGCTTTCCCAAATAGCCTGCCTCATCATTAGGTGCTCGAGGTGGCATTTCAGATAGGGAAGGACGATGACAGCTACAATATGGATACGACCGATGTTTGCTGCCTCAAGATTGTGTTCTCCATGGACGAAATAGCCCCAGTGAGCCAGCTGGGCCGCTATGGCAGCGCTGTAAATCTGAACTGCTGGAGGGAGGATCATTTAAGGTAATCAAAACCCTAAATCTAGGGCGTGATGTTGAGGTATGCGATTGTGTCCCAAAGATAACTGAAAAACATGCCTGGATATTGAAGTGTTCACCTATGAACGTCTTAGCACTATGTGACCGAGTGGAGTGGCCATTCTACCAAGTTATCAATAAATGCAACCACCTAGATAATATTCGCACACCGATATAATGTGTCATAAATCCACTACCAAGTTAAAAATATCTATATATATGTCACCCAACTCGCCTTCCTCTTGGATCAAAAACTTCTGCCACTAAGTCTCAACCCCGAAACCGCATCAATGGCCTCATCGGAGCCTAATTACGTCTTTCCTCGAAATTACCTCGATCATAACCGGTGGGTCACTAAATGCCAACAGCAGGATCAACCCAGGGATCTGTAACTGACCTGTACCAACAGCTTGAACCTCCAACACTATCAATGGATCGAGCTATTTGGCTATCTCGTTCACCCAAGCATCTCAACCAATGAAGCACACATGCGCATTGCTGATGTTGGAACTGGCACTGCGTTAGCGAATCATACCCTTGAGGGTGGTTGAGCAACAGAAAACAGGGCTAATCGGTGAACAATCTAGGACCTGGCTAACAGACCTGGCATCCCGACTGCCTAAAACTGTGCAGCTCGAGGGCCTCGATATCTCATTCTCCGCAGCGCCACCCCCGCCTTGGTTACCTGATAATGTGACACTGCGTCACTGGGATGTCAAGAGCGCTACAGTTCCCGCCGAGCTTGTTGCAGCCTTTGATGTAGTGCATATTCGCAACTTTGCTTTTGTGCTCCGCGACAACGATGTGCCAGGTGTGGTCGAGCGACTCGTGTCGCTACTACGTCCTGGGGGCTATTTACAGTGGGGGGAACCGGATGTATCGTCGTTCCGTATCGAGACAGTCACAGGAGAAGTCAAGGCAGATGCGTTGACGCGCCTTCTCGCTCTTTCACAACCCCAAGACTCTCGTCTGAGTCCAAGATGGGTGCCTCAGCTCTCAGCGCTTTTCCGAGCCGCGGGTCTGGAAAGGGTCGAGGAAGATGTGCGATCAGCATCGCCACACCTGGCAATCGCCATGCATGAGTGCAATCTCACTATACACGAGCTGGTTGCTCACCAGACTGGGAATGCAGCTGTGCTGCAGGCTGTGCAAGATCTGATACCCCAGGTTATGGCAGAGACACGTCAAGGGGCCTGTTGGGCATTCACTCGCTGGACTGTCGTAGGGAGAAAGCCGACTGTGGTTGTTGAGAATCAAGTCGAATGACTCGACTCGATTTCCTTCAGTTTTTGGGAGGTCCTATTGTGATCAATCATGCTTGTATTGAGGCTTGAGGAAGAGAAGGCTAGCTAGCTACGATCGAGAGATGCTCGATATTACGAAGTAATTGAGAGGTCAGGCGATGTTGAGGTTGGGGTAGGACGCTTTACGCGAACACGTGATTTTATCTATATTTAATTTCCTATTTTGTGGATTGAGACTTTGTTATTGGTCCGTATTAGTAATACAATTATTTGATACAATACTATGCGCGTTCTGAAAGTTGAATTCTCGGTAAATTCGATATTTAATAATTAATTATTTAATATACGATTATTATAGAATAATAGTTTTTAGATTATTAAAAAACTTTTATTTAAGAGTTTAATTATTATAAGAGAGAATATTTTAGTTTTTATATTAATAGATTATAATGAATATTTATATAAAGTAAAAAGAGATCGATTATATTAATCTAAAATATAAAGAAAATTAATTCTTCGAAAAGTTTAACTTTTAATATTTAATTCTTTAATATATAAAATAATTAAAAAAATGATTCTTATATTATTAGAAAGCCTTTTATTAGAAATAATATATTAATAAATTTTTAAGATTATAATCTTAATAGTGATAGATTATATCGATATTTTAAATATAATTAAAAAAGATAAAATAAATTAATTTAAAATATAAAAAAAATTAAAATTCTAAGAATAATTATAATAATTTAAATTTAATAAACGTTATTAATATAAGCTCGAATAAAGCTCTTATAACTTTAAAAGTTCGATTTTCGAAAAATTAAATATTTAATATACGAATATTATAAAATAATAATTTTTATATTATTATTATAAGTCTAAAATAAATAACTTTATATCTCCTATATATAAGTCTTAAATTATATATAAATAATTATGTTAACGTTTATTAATATTTAGTTTATATGCTTTTATAATATAAGAGCCTTTTAAACTTTTAAGAATTCTCTTTTTTTTTTTAATTTTATATTTGAATTTAATATAATCTTTTAATAAATATTATTTTTAATTCTTTTTATTAATTTATAATATTATATAAAATTAATTTTTTTCGTTTAAGAAGGTTTAATTAATATTCTAAATAATAAAAATCGCGATTTTTTCGTTTTCTTATATTATTCTTCTAAAAATATTAATTTATTAACTCTGTTAGAAGGCTATGGTAAAAGTTTTGTTAGTACTAATCGACCCCTGCCTGGCACGTGATGCGATTTTTCGCGATCCATAAAAAAACATGGGGTCAAATTTTTTTTTAAAATCATGATAAATCTATTTCCCTTCGAAAGTTTCAGCTGCCAAAATATCTAATCGGCTTAGTATGTGACCGATGTGGTCAAAATCCAGGTTAAAGATGGTATATGGGTCGATTTTTGGTGTGTTTTTGAGATTTTGAAAACTTTGATTTTTTGGTGTGAAGAGGTTTTTGGCCATTTTCTCGATGCACAGTAGGGCTACGATAATAAAAGTTAGACCATTGGATAGCCCTTATTTCATAATGATATGATACAAAGTTTTAGAGTTGTAGCCACAAAACTGGTTGATTGCATCCAGTTCCTAGTCTACGAAAAGTGTTGGGGTGAGATTTCAGAATCGAGGAAAACCGACGTCGGGGATAATTCCTTACCTCCGATCTGCTGCCTCTCCAGCACTACGATATTCGATAGTTAATTACTCTATGCGCGAGTAAGCTAGAATAATAATTCTTACATGAAAATTGAGCTCTAATATGGGAGATTATTTATCACGATACACTTAATAATAGCTCTTGAATTGACAGATTGCATCGAGTAGTTAAAGAGATAGGATGGGGGTGAGGCAGGTGGCCCGAGCGTCCTGCACCCCTTCGCTTATTCAGATCAAAATCGAGGGAATTCGAGTGGAAGAGCCGACGTTGGTTTGAGGCTCAGGGGCGCTCGCTTATGCAGGTTTGACAGGCGCCACCGACGTCGATAATTGAGGCTCTCCGAGGGAAGCTCTAAAAGTCGGATTCTCAGGAGGCTCAACGTTTAATAATCAATATCTCTAGAACCGTAATAGCCAGTAAGAAGTTTCCTGTTATACAAATGTACTACTCGACTTAAATTGACATATAAACCAATTTCTAGGATTCTAACTCTTTTATTCGTGGTAATGCATATTTATTTATATAAGAGAAAAAGAGATGGGGTAAGTTCTGCCTGAGGTTCGGCGGCAGCACGTGCTCCCAGCCTCAACCTTAACCTTAAAGGTGCAGGCTTAACAGGCGCCACTAACGTCGACAATTAAGGCTCTCCGAGGCTAAAAGTCAGATTCTCGGGAGGCTCAACGTTTAATAATTAATAACTCTATAACTAGAGGCGCTAGCGAAAAGCTTTCTTTATCGCAAATACGCTCCTCAATTTGACTTAATACATAAACCAAAGATTATAATTTTAGCTCTTAAAATGTTGGATCGCATCGAGTTTTTATATAAGGTAGAAAGAGATGGGGTAGTTTCGGCCTGAGGCCTCAACCTCAACCTTAACCTCGGAGCCGGCTGCAAGCCGAACGCGAGGCGGAGGAGGCTGGGCCCGAAGGGCCGAGCCGACTCGCCGAGCGGATGGCTTGCCGATCACGTTTTAAAACGTGACTTTCCTCGATTTTTCAGCTTCAATACCCTATCTTTTTAGAAGCTTACGTAATACGGAGTTATCACTTCTATTATATATAATAAATAATTAATATAATATTTATAAATAATTTCTTTTTTAATTATTATAATTAATAACCGATAATATAATATAAATAACCGATTTATAAAAGTTATTTTTAAACCTTTTAATTTTAATTTTTTTTTTAATATTAATTCTTATATTATATTAAATTTGATAGGTTTATTAGGTCGAATCGATTAAACTTTAAATAATAATAAAAGTTTTATTATTTATTCCGAAATTAATTCTAATAAATATTTTAAGTAATATTATAAGTTTATAAATATTAATAATAATTAAGATATTTTTTCTAATAATAATAATAAAAGTAATAATCGAATTATTAAAGAGGTTTTTAATATTATTATAAAAAGAATAAAAATATTAATATAAATAGATTAATAAAAGAATAATATTATTAAAGATATTATAAAACGTTAATATGAAATTAATAAAATCTTCGAATTTTTTTTTAAATATTTTAATATTAAAGAGCTTTTAAATATTAATTAATTTGATCCTTTTTATTTTTTAAAGAAAAAAACTCTAAAATTCAAACCTTTTAAATTATTCGATTCTAATAATAATTAATTAATTAAGAATAATAAATATTATAAATTTAAAAAATTTAAGAAATTCTCGAAAATAATTAAATTTAATAATAGAATTGAAATTAAATTTAAGTTTTAATTTATTAATATTCATTTATAATTCTAGATTAATAATAATTATTTTTAAATAAAGTTAAATAAAATAGGCTTTATTTATATTAATATTAAGAATAAAATATATAATTTTATTTATAATCGATTTAATTTTATAAATATTAAAAATGCTTTTTTTAATATTAATAAGATTTTTATTATTTTATTATTTATTTTTATGGATTTTAATAAATTATATAAAGATAAGAAGTTTTATAAGAAACTTAAATATAAGAAAAATAATAATATTTATAAGTTTTATTATAATTTTTTAATTATTACCGATAATATTATTATTTTTAAGAATAATCGATTTAAGGATTTTTATAATAAATTTTTATAATTTATTAAAAGGGATATTTATAATTAATTTTATAAGTTTAATAATATAAATGAATTTATTATTATTACTATTAATTATTAATCTAAGAAAAAGTAGTTTTAAAAAGATTTTAAATAAAAGAAACATTTTATTAATATAATTAAATTTTTTATTAAATTTTATAATAATAATTTTAATAATAATAGAACTCTTAATATTCTTAAATATTTTAAAAGATTCGGTTTTAATAAATTTCTTAATAAGGCTAATATTAAACTTAATAAAAAGATTATTTTTATTTCTTAAAATAATAAATGCTTTATTTATAATAAAAAGGGTTATTATTTTAACGATTATTTTAATAATAAAAATAAAAAGAATATTAAAAGAATCAATTCGGATTTAAATAATATGAAATTATTTAAGATTATAAAAGAATTTTTTAAAGATTAAAGAAAAGTGTCACAGGCTAGGAGGGTGAGTAGCTTTACCACTAGACCAACAGTGAACTGCCCAAAAAGGGACTATTATTGGATGGAAGTCCAATATGCTACTCGACTACTTAAGGGTCACAGATCTGGACCTGTAACAAAAAGAATAAATTTAAATAAAAATTCTATTTTAAACTTATTAGAGATTGATTTTATAAAGGTTAAGTTTAATTAATTAATAGGTAAATTATATTTAAATATCGTATATAAGATAATTAATAAAAGTTTTATTATATAAATAAAAGCTTTAATTAATATTAAAATAAATAGTTTTCTATTTATATATAATAATTTTAATATATAATTTATAAAGTATTTTAATATAATATTAAAAGAATTACTATTTTTTATTCGAATATAAAGTTATAATAAAACTTATAATAATATTATTATAAAAGTTTTATACTTTATTTTAATAATTAATAAATAATATTTCTTTAATATTTTATTTTTATTTTATAATATCGATTAATATAATATTATTATTAATTATAAATTTCTTAAAAAATATAAAATTAATATTAATATATTTAATAATTTACTTTATTAATTTTTTAATATTTTAAAATATAAATTGATTTTATTGTCAAGATCTACCCTATCTTGGCTTGTACGTATCGATTAGACTTCATGTGGGCCTGTGGGGCCTCTACGAACCATATAGACGTTGTCGCCATTATTCGGAGTGGGGCACGGACTTAGACCTCAATTGATCACTTCTACCACCATTATTATCGACCGTAGCGTCTCCAAGAACCTCAAATCTTCTCATTTATAAAAGATTATAATTCCCCGTTATATATTTATATTACGATCTATACTTTTTAATTATTAAAAGGATATAATTTATTATAATTATTAATTTAATAAAAAGGATATTTATTAATAAATTAAATAAAATAAGAGAATTAATAAGATTTAATTAAGATTTCTAGAATTAATTATATTATTAAAAGTATATAAAAAAAAGCTTTTAATATTTTCAGATATTAATAATAATAAGGATATTAAAGGTGTATTATTAAAATATAATAGGTATTAAAATATATTCTTAAAGACTACCTTTAATAAAATTCTATTAAATCGGAAATACGATTATAAAATCGAACTTATTAAAAGCGAAAATAACCTAAAATATTCTTTGCTTTATAAGATAATAAATAAAGAATTAATTTCTGTTAAAGAATACGTAATTAAAAATTTAATAAAAAGTTTTATTAAACTTATAATAAATCCTTTTATAATAAGAGTTCTATTTATTATTAAACTAAATAATAGTTTATACTTTTATGTAAATTACTATTATCTTAATATTATAATAAAAAAAGATTATTATTTTTTATTATTAATTAATAAAATATTTAATCAATTAAATAATATTATAATTTATATAAAGTTAAATATCCGTTAAACGTTTTATTATATTCTTATATATAAAGATTCTAAGAAATATACTATTTTTTAAATAAAATATAATATTTATTATTATAATATTATGCTTTTTAATCTAATAAATAATCTTATAACTTTTTAGAAATATATAAATAATATATTAATAGATCTATTTAATAATATTTATATAGTTTATTTAAACGATATTATTATTTATTCTATAAATCTTAAAGAATATATATAATATATTTATCTAATTTTATAATATTTTTATAATATCGAACTTTAAATTAATATTAAGAAATATGAATTCGATATTATATGAATTAAATATTTTAATTTTATTATTTTTATAAAAAGTATTAAAATTAATCTAATTAAGATTAAAATCATTAAATATTAATATAATCTAATAAATATATAAAGTATCTAATCTTTCTTAAAATTCTATAATTTTTATTACCGATTTATATAAGATTATAATAGAATAATTAAACCTTTAAATAATTTAATTAATATCGAAATTCGTTTTAAATTTAATAAGAATTATTAATTAATTTTTAAGAAATTAAAATTTCGATTAATAAAAGCACTAATTCTTAAATATTATAATCTAAAATTAAATATAAGAATTAAAATTAATATTTCTAATAGAATAATTATCGAATTACTTTCCTAACTTTATTTAAATAGAAAATAATATCTTATTATATACTTTTTTAAGATAATAAACTTTATAAAATATAATTATCCGATATATAATAAAGAGATATTAATTATTATAAAATCTCTTTAAAAATAGAGATTAAAATTAAAGAATATTATTCGATATTTTGAAATTTATATTAATTATTATTCGCTTAAATATTTCATAATCGATAAATAATTAATAGATTAATAAGTTTATTAAATTAAAGCTTTTTTAGAATTTTATTTTACGATTATATATTAATTTAATAAATAAAACGATTTTATTAATATTCTCTTTTATTAAGATTAGGATATTAATATTTAAAAGGATTTTAAAAAGAAATTATACTTTTAGATTCTTTTAAATTATGACATTTTATATCTTAAAATTATAAAAGAATTAAAAATATAAAAGGAATTATTTAAAGAATTAATATTAATAAATATTCAATTATTTAATGAATCTTTTATTGTCACGAGGACTTCAATATGTGTGTGTGTGAAAGGCTTGATTCTCTAAGCTAGGCTACGGCGGAGAGGATATATTCCTCTACACGTGCTAGGCGG
>QYAP01000147.1:14122-96829 GCA_003988905.1 Hymenotorrendiella dingleyae
GTTGTTGATGATTAAGAGGTTAAGCCCCAGAAATGTGGTTATATCTACAGGCGACGTCACGTGCCACACGTGACGACGAATAACCATTCCTACAATTATAGAATATAAAAACCCTAATTCTCCTATTCTCTCTTTCTCTTATTAGCTCTCTATTCCACAAATTAATATGAATTAAATATCGAGCCTAGTAGCCCGAAGGGTTACGTTCGAGTCTAGGTAGGTGGGCTCGCTTAGCCGCACCACGTGACCAGCCTCGAGAGGACCACGCTCGAACACACCTATGTTAGAGAGAATTACGAAATAATCAAATCATCACCTCTCTTTCCCGAATTACAATGCCTTACTGTGACCTTTCTACACCCAGATCACTTGCATGCATTTATTTGATTGCAGTACACTTACAATCCACCGAAAACCAAACAGGGTTTTGATGTTCAAATTATGCTTCTGTAAATGCAGTAACATATACTGTTCACTGAATGTCAATATTCGCCGGATGAGCTCTCGGAATAGACATACTATCGGACCAGAAGAAAGCGTAGCGGCGAGAGAATAGAATGCCACGAGGAAAGATAGCGAAACTTTTGCTTGCGCTTCGATTGCGAAGTTTAGCTGTCAGATGAACACGTGTCAAAATTTGGGATTGAAGAAGTTGGTTGAGATGATAACATTGACGATTGTTTCCGTTGTAAGGACCGTTGGATGAATTGACATCTCATCACGCTGATTAAGCATCACTTCCCTAAGACCCCGGCCACAGTCCAATAGTACGTGGTACTTCTCTAGCCCCCAATGACTTTGTTGATAGCGTCAACAACAGCTCCTGTCGCAGTGAGATTGGGACTATGTCCAGTGGCGAGCTCAAAGGTTTTCACAGGTCGGCCCGCCTTCTCCATGCCTTCGACAAAGCTCTTCTGGTAGTCGAATGGCACTGTCATATCTGCCGTGCAGTGGATGTAAGCGACGGGGATTTCGCGCCACGCAGCATTCTTGATCGGCAAATACATCGCCTTGCCGTTCCATCTCACCAGCGTTGCAAGGTATTTTTCAACCTCGGCATCAGGGACTTCGCTAGGGCCGACCAGAAGAGTCTTAGGGTCATTATTGAGGCAAGTGTCGTCTTCTGCGAAGTTGAATGCCACCGGAACCAAGTCCATATGGCCGAATTCCTTCACTTTGTCCATCATCGCGGTGCCTTCTGGTACAGCAAATGCTGCCATGTAGACAAGGTTTGCGACGCCTCCCAGGAGGCTCTGCGCGGCACGGCTATCGGAGCCGAGGCCGATCAGCGAGTCACTGCCGACCTGTCCTCCGTAGGAGTGCATGATGACCACGACAGTGCGCCCGGCACGTACGAGACTAGAGACGTAGGAGCGAATGAGGTCCGAGTCGGTATAGAGGTCGGCATTGGGCGGCCGGCTCTGGCACAAACAGTTAGAAGTGAGGGGAGAGGTGAGAAGACTCTTCTCATACCTGGTTTGTGGTGGGGAGGCGTGGGCAGTGGACTTCATAGCCATTTCCTTCGAGCGCCGTGATGAGTTTCTCGTAGCTTGCGGGGACGTGCCAACCGCCGTGGACAATGACGACTGTGGGTTTGGTGGCAGACATGTCTTCTGGCGTTTTTGGGCGATGAAGGTAAGTTGATTCCAACAGTCCTTTGCGTGGTCAATCAATTTATTCAAGGAGAGAGGTATCGAAAGGAGAGAAAGCATTTGCAAACGGATCCGTCACCGAGGAGTAATATGCTGCAGCAGCCCTTGAGGATTTGATTCGCTCAGTCTTGCTAGCTTTCGCCTAGACTAAAAGCAACATCTTTTGCCAGAAGTAGAAAACATAGAGTGGCTGCCCAGCCAGCCCCTTTCCAGGTCTCGCTTATTTCACCCCGCGATACCCTGGTTTCTTCCCACCAACACAACCAACCTAACCAACACAACCAACATAATCAACACCGCCAACACAGCCAACCCAACCAAGATTGATTGCCGTCTGATACGCAGCCGTTTATGTGCCGAATCAGGCGCTTGCAGGGTGGCTACGAATGTAACCCCTCTCATCAGTCAAATCATCTGCTCAATCACACATCATGCAGGCGCCGTGTAGTGAGCATTATCAAGGAGCGCTAATCTTTCGACGTCCTTTCTCATCCTGCGTAGCTGCGCCAAACAAGTGCATCTGAGTCTTCCTCTACACACAGGGCTATTGATCCAAGCCCCTAGATTGCGCTTTGAAAAATGGCGACACGATCAGAGCCGTTATCCGTAACACAGGCTCCAATCAAGATGGACGGACACGGGGAATCACCCAGCCAAGCCAGGAGGCTCAAATCGAATTAATTCGCCGAACTTACCAAGAAGCAAAGATCGAGATGGGGCCCACGAGGTTCTTTGAAGCCCATGCAACAGGCACACCAGTGGGAGATCCAGTTGAGGGAAATGCTATTGGCACAGCGTTCCGTGATTTTCGCAGTGAGCAAGATCCACTATACGTCGGCGCCATCAAAGCCAACCTAGGACATCTGGAGGGCTGTAGTGGTCTTGCTGGGATTATCAAAACCGTACTTGTTCTTGAAAGGGGTATAATCCCGCCCATTGCAGGCTTCGAAAAACTCAATGATAAAATAGACGCGAAATCTCTGCGCCTCCAAGTAAGTCTGCTAAGACAAGCATTATCCGCAACTTTCTAACAAGGACAGTTTCCAAGGGATGTTACCTCCTGGCCATCTGCCACTGTCAGACGAGCGTGTGTAAGTGGATACTTTGATCAGTTGTTTATGATTTGCTCAGGTCGACTAACTTCGCAGGTTAATTCTTTTGGTTTTGGTGGCACCAACGGCATTGCTATATTGGATGATGCATACCATTACTTGAAGGTAAACGGACTCAGCGGCTATCATCGAACATCCCATTCAGTAAATAATGATGCACATCTCTCTTATGTAAACGGGAGTTCGAGTAGCCATGTGTCCCTCCGCAATGGCGTTCATGATTCAGCAACTTCTGTCAACGGAGTGAGCAGCCCGGTGAAGCCAACACTTCTTGTTTGGTCATCATCAGACCAGCACAGCGCACACCAGCTGTCTGCTTCCTATAAACACTACATCAGTAGCCAAACACCACGACTAGACGATCTTGCATATACTTTGGCGATCAGAAGAAGCTCCTTCATATGGAGAAGTTTTGCAGTGGTGGATTCGAAAATGGAGGCGGTGCCCTCTTCCCCATTTAAGGTTGCTACCAGCCACGATGGACTTGCATTCATCTTCACAGGGCAGGGAGCTCAGTATCTAGGCATGGGTCGCCAACTTCTCGTTTTCCCCGCTTTCTATGATAGTCTCACAAAATCCGAGGAATACTTACAACAATTGGGCTGCCAATGGTCACTTCTCGAAATTATATCCGCAAAGAAAGAACCTGATATCGACAAGCCTGAATATAGTCAGCCATTGATCACATGTCTCCAGGTTGCTCTTGTCGTTCTCCTTCAGAGCTTTGATGTTGTGCCTTCGCTGGTATTGGGCCATTCTTCGGGCGAAATTGCGGCCGCATATGCCGCTGGTGCGTTATCGCATCTCTCAGCCGTCAGGATAGCTTACCACAGAGGCCAGTTATCCTCTCAGCTCGCTGGGCAAGCCACCGGGCTAGGAATGATGGCTGTCGGGCTTTCAAAGGAGGAGGTATTGCCATATTTGGAGCAGCAACACAACACTGACGGGTCGCTCAACGTTGCCGTAGGTTGTGTAAACAGCCCAAAGAGCGTTACTTTGACGGGAGAAGTATGTCAACTTTCTATACTCAAGAACCAGTTTACAGACAGCGGTATATTCGCACGCATGCTTCGTGTTCCTATCGCATACCATTCTCGATTCATGAATGCCATAGCCAAAGAATACAGGAGCGCGATTGAACGGATCGAGATGGGTCGTAGTTCAGGATTTATACCGATGATTTCCTCCGTTACTGGTGATGTTGTGACTGCTTCAACACTGGCATCATCGGATTATTGGATCCGCAACCTCACGTCGCCTGTCGAATTTGAAGCAGCGTTTGGTAAACTCTTAGCTCTTGCAAACAAGAAAGCACGCAAACAACTCGGCAAAACGGTTGCTGTGAATCCATTCGCGGTCAGTCATGTCTGTGAAATTGGCCCTCACGCAACACTTCAAGGTCCTGTTCGTGAGAGTATGCAAGAATTTACAGGAGGCAAACTTCCTACCTACGTTGCCTCCTTACAACGCGGCCAGGATGCTCATACCTCTCTACTAAGTGCCATAGGTTCACTTAATTGTAGCGGGTATCCTGTGAATCTCCTACGAGCAAACGGTCTCGATAATTCATCCCGGCTCGCGCCAGCAAGTATGCCCAAATACGCTTTCAACCATTCGCAGATACACTGGAGAGAGGGCCAATTGAGCCGAAACTTGCGCTTCAGAGAGAAGGCTCGACATGATTTGCTTGGAACACGTAGCTTGGACTGGAACCCTCTCATGGCGCAGTGGCGCAACGTTATGCGACTGGGCGAGTTACCTTGGCTAGAAGACCACACCATCGGAGGAGAGATTGTATTTCCTGCATCCGGTATGATCGTTATTGCCGTTGAAGGTCTCCGAGAGCTTTTCGACAACTGCACTTCCTTGCTCGGCATAAATATTGAGAGCATAGCCTTTTCACATGCTATTACCTTCCCTCGCGGGGTTGACAGGATCGAGACGCAGCTGACCATATTGCGATCATCACAACCTTCTGGGCTTTGTGCGTGGTCTCAATTTAGACTTTTCGTTTTGGAGAATGGGTCTTACATTGAATGTTGCAGCGGGCTCATTCGAGCTGTTGTTGACAGTGAAGATCGTAAGAGAGTCACATCATCTGGCCCATGGACACGAGACGGCACACTTTCAAGTTGGATTGCGGGCATTAGTCAAGCTTGCAGTGACTTTGACAAAGATCCCTACGATGTGCCCGCCGCAATAGCGGTACGCTACGGTCCGGCTTTTCAGAATCTTGAGCATATGCGCATCAGCGCTCATGGCGAGGCGGTGGCACAAGAATACTGAAACTTGGAAATTGAAAAAATCAGGCCTGGGTGTAACTTCTTTTGCGATCCACACTGCCACCTTCGATGGCTTAGCGCAGCCTTTACTACAAGCTCTGCTCGCCCAAGAACGGGAAGTCCTACCTACCATGGTGCCCGTGCGCATTGCTAGCATGTGGATTTCTTGTAACAACACTAACTATTTGAACGAGGGAAAACTCGAAATAGCGGCGAGATGCTCATTCCGGGGCTACCGAGGAGGTTTCGCTGATGTGGCGGCAACGACGACTGATTTAAGCGAGCCCCTTATTTTCTTGGCGGGCCTGGAGACAACTTTCATCAGCAGCAACGAGCTTGCAAAGCCACAACAAGCTATCGGATCTCGATTTCTTACTACAAGATTGGTTTGGAAACCCGATCTTGACACCATGACGAATGAGCAGGTGCTTCAGTATTGCATTCAAGATAGGCCAAAGGAGCCAGATGACGCTGTGCAAAGCTACAACTCTTTGGTTGTTACTGTACTTTGTTTCGTGCTAGATACGATTGCTTTTGTAGAAGAGCATCCTGAAGTAAAATTACCACGGCACCTTGATTCGTACATTGGTTGGATGCGGCATCAACAGGAACGTCTTCGCAATGGAGTCACTCGTAAGCCAACAATCAGTGGAGGAGGTTTACAACGATGAAAATACTCGCGCAGAACTGATCAGTCAAATTGAGAACTCGGGGGTTGATGGTTTTTCTTCATGCATATTGGGCGAAATGTCATCAAGATGCTTCGTGGAGAAGTCGACCCGTTAGCGCTCATGTTTCATGATGGTTTGGCTGAAAGATACTATGAGCAGATGCTCGGGAACGACCATCATGCATATCCTGGCTCCCGATACATCGAACTTCTATCTTTCATGAACCCTTCCATGAACATTCTGGAAGTTGGAGCAGGTACAGGTGGCCAAACAATGCGTCTCCTAGAGACCATGAGCAACGACGGTGTCAAGAAGTGGGCACGGTACGATTATACCGACATTTCTCCAGGCTTCTTTAGTCAAGCACGCGAGAAGTTTCACAGCTACTTGGATCGTATGCAATTCAGGGTATGCGATATTTCCCAAGAGTCTGTATCGCAGTCATTTGAGGTCGGAAGTTATGACCTAGTGGTTGCATCCCACGTTCTTCATGCAACAGATAATCTTCGACAGTCACTCCGCAACATACAAAAGTTGCTCAAGCCTGATGGTAGGATTCTCTTGTTTGAAACAACGCGGCCTGAAGCCATTCCAGTGAGCTTTGCTTTTGGTCTATTGAAGGAATGGTAGAGCCCATTGGAACATGAGCAGCGGTCACCGTATAGTCCATGTTTGACTGTTGCTCAGTGGGACATGTGGCTGAAGGAGGCAGGGTTTTCCGGCGTCGACGTGGAGATCCCAGGCCAAGAATCACCGTCGTGCCGTGATGCCAGTATCCTCATCTCTCACGTAGCAAAGCCGAAGGTCAATGGAGCTTTAAAGACGATATTGAAGCTTAATCTAGTCCTAAATGGAGAGGTAGCCGGCCAAAGCGAGCTTGCGACCGTCCTCAAAACAAAAACGTCGCTGGAGCTGAATGCCTCTTGCGAAATATTTACTTTGGCAAAGCTTGTTGAAGTTGGAGTTCCAGCATCATCGATCACCATCTTCCTCGCAGAAGTAGATGCTATGCTGATTAACGGTATTTCAGAAGTTGACTATCACAATCTACAGTCAATCCTGGTTCAGGCAACAGACGTTCTTTGGCTCACCAGGGCAGATTCACTAAATCTGGTTGAACCTCGACACCACCTCGCTGTAGGTCTAGGACGTACTTCGATGTCCGAAAACTCTTCCCGTAAGTTTGTGACGCTTGCTCTCGACGGACAAAATCGGGACCCGGACCAAGTGGGAATTTTCGTCGCGGAGCTTTTACAGCGGATCATCAAATTGCCAGTCGAGCAAATGGAAAACAACTATATGACGAGCGAAGGCACGCTTCAGATCTGTCGTGTATCAGAGAACTTCGAAATGGACTGAAAGGTAGCCAGCGCAATCTTGCCACGCCAGATACTGGAACACAAGTTAGGAACGGATGCCCATATTTCACTTCACTTGGGGTCCCCTGGACATCTGGAGACACTCGGGTGGGTGGAAAGAGATGATGAAGGAGATAGAGATGAGAAATTTCAAAACCAAGAGGATGTCGTGGTTCAGGTCCGAGCATTTGGCATTACATTCCGTGATCATCTTGTCGTGAAGGGACAGCTAGACGAGTCTGAGCTTGGAACCGAATGTGCTGGGATTATTCAGACCGTTGGTGTTAATTCAGGGTTTAAGGTGGGCGATCGTGTGTGTTTGTTGGCCAGTTCAGCATCGGGCTCAACGATTCGCGTTTCGGGGAGCGCTGTCGCTGCCATTCCCCAACACATGAACTTTGTCGAAGCTGCTTCAATGCCGATTGCACTATGGGTGTCCTATCGAGCCTTGGTTGATGTTGCAAGGGTAGGGAAGAGCGATACTGTCCTGATCCATCGAGCCTCGAGCTGCATAGGTCAGATAGCAGTACAAGTAGCCCAGAAACTTGGCGCCCGTGTGCTTGCCACTGCCCCTGCCCATCTTTGGCGTTGATGTACAATCAAATCTCGATATAAGAATAACCTTCGGACCGGGTAACGTATCCTTGCTATCAATATAATCCTCCCTATTAATATAAATTCTCTCTATGAATATAATCCTTTTCTATTAATATAATCCTTATTATTAATATAATCCTTATTATTAATATAATCCTTATATTAATACATCCTTATATCGAGATTTGACTGTAGCATTTAAACGAAGCAGTTTTGGTGAAATGAGAAGTAGATGGGTTTCCGCCTCGACAGACAGAACACTTCTTAGAATCCTGTTGGCATCAACACTGCATTGAGGCAACTACATCGTGTGTGATTGAGTAGCAACCAACCCAGGAATAAAGGCTTGCTCGTTGAATCACCAGCCAGATATAGAAGCTTCCACACATAAGGCTTGAATGTTCAGGACAACCCATTGCATATGATTCACCACAGGGCAGCAAACTTTTGAAGCATGTATAAAGTCAAAGACTCCATCCTTGAGGTCCCCATTTTCTCCTTCAATTCGATCAAAATGGCCGCAGCAATGTCCTGGGAATCCACCCTAGAAGGCCTCCGATGCTCTCTCAACCTTCTCCTTGCAGAAGAACTCATCAACAGTCTAAAGTTCATAAAAGAGCTAGATTTCTGTGGACCAGAACTTCATCTGGATATCGATGAGCTCACATGGCACTATGAAATGCAAAAGTTTCGTTTTCAACAACTCAGAGATCTGCTCAAGACACGGTACCTAGCTGCTTCAGCCAGCTCAGACACTTCAGAGACTAGACTTCTAGACGGCTACAGAGACATCGCCCAAGCAATCGACCAGTATCAACCTTTCGAGGCAATACTTCACAGCTGTCGCAATACCTTGCGGTTATGGATCGGAGAAATCGTGCCCGAGGATGAGGAAACACGCAGTTTGGACAAGATTTTCACCTTGAACGTAGCACGATCGCTTCATGCGGAGTTCAACCGCAAAAGAGACGATTTGGAGGCGGAAATCCTAGAGGCCATGGCATACGGCGATCAATATGATGCCTATCTTGATAGCATCGTTCAACGTGGCGGGAATGGCGTCGTAGAAGGATATGTTTTCCTGCTTCCAAAGAAGGAGGAGCTTGAAAAGTTAGAGGCCAGGGCAGGAGAGGAAGAGGAAGCAAACGCGGAAGAAGATTCGGCATGGGAAAGCATGACTCCCGCTATGCGCGATGATATCACCAATGCCCTTTACGAGAACGAAATTCCGAAGCGCCTCGAGTATACGACAGCACAGGTGCAGCATTTTCTAGTTGCAAGGGAAGAGTTTCGACAATCGAATCAGGAGTGGCAGGTTATCGAATCGCAGCTCGCCAATATAGTAAGAGAGGAGAAAGATGCGGAACGAGCTACGGGCGCAAGCCAGGTTGTGTTGAAGGACGGTGAATTTGTTGGCTCAGACGACCACGCGTTGGAAGATACCGTAGAAGGAGTGGTCACTGGACAGGAAACGATCGATTTAGTTGTCGAGGATATAGCAAAGCCCACAGCAAGTAGGCGAGAGGACTCCGAAATTCCTGCTGATAAGAATCAGGCAGAAGAGGAACACGAAGGCCCAGCAGTCATTCAACCGCTCCTCGCAGACAGAGCCTACGAATTTGAATTAGCCATCTACTTCTTTATACTCTCGGGCAGAGAACCTCAACACCTCATGTCGGCTCAGTCCAGAATAGCATTCGACTCACTCAAAGCATACTGGGAAGCTATCTGGAATCGAATCTCAGACCACGAAAATTACACCCCCACAGCGACGCCGGACGAAATCGACGGTGGCAAAAAAGCCAGAGCGGACAGCTTTCACATCGATGCCAAGAACACAGAATACTTCTATTCGATCTGCAGCGGCTTCGAAATAATCCGTCGCATGGACCAGGTAGCGAATCGGTTCGGACCTGTGGCGGCGGATTACTTTGATCATAAGGATGATAAGAATATCTCTGGGGGCATCCATAAAGAGAGGCGGCAGAGATATGAGGATGCGAAGGGTGTGTTGAGAAGTACTGCGCAGGATATTGAGTGGAAGTTGAGGAATCCGGACACAGATGTCACAGCTATGAGAAATTGGGGAGTATGGAGGGGGTTCATCAAGGCTAAAGAGCCAACTGATTTGGCAGATGGCCTCAGAGGGTTACAAAGTCAGAATACAGACTAGTGCGTGAAGGTTTCCATGGATTTCAGACAGATCGGGCGAAAGATAATTGCTGATGCTTTGGGATGGAATCCTGATTTAACGTTGACTTTTGCGTTCTTCATGACAGTAGAATAGAAATTAGCTTTCAAAGAACGAATCATCAGGAGTGCTTTGACAGTCATTCTCGCAACCGATATTGGACAAATATAACCCTTTGATTGTAGGTTACGCAGCGGAGCTTCCGACAAACTGATGTGAAATAGCAAATCCAGGGCGCCATGCAGAGAGAGTCCAAACATAAAACAAAGAGTTCCCGTTTGAAAGGCAGACTCTTTTCACGCTGTCTCTGCGATATCCGCGAGCACTTCAAGAAACTCGCGCTTACTTTGTGGCCTTCAAATGTCCACACGTCCCTCTTGGCCAAGCTCGAAATTTCCTGTCATATCTATCAATCCATGAACTCGTGAATTGTGCCATTGACTATTGCAGAAAACTCACCAGGAAAATACCGTACGAACAACCCCTTATGCGTTGATCGAATCCAATAACTCCGTTCCCATTGCCAGTCGGATATTCGGGTTACTTTTGATTTCCCCCCCAACCATCAGCAGCCCGTTCTTACTCTCCTGTATCAATTTCCAAATCAATCTGTACACCGTTACTAACTCCATAGTCCTCAAGCGTGAGTTGATCCTTGAACGGCCGTTCTCCCTGCCTCTTCAACAGAATCTCATGTGGTTGTCTCCCAATTCGCGCCGCCACCTGCGCCTTGAATAACTTGATAGGATCTGAGGCCAAACAAGGAATTGCCGCTTTGGTACCAAGTCGGTCGTTGACATGTACAATGATCATAGGTTCCCCCGAAGCTTGCTGCTGTGGTGCTGATGGAGCTGGTTGTGCTTGTTTCTTGTCAGATTCAGTACTTGACTTTTGGGTTGTTGCCAAGGTGCCGAATTTGGAGACCATATCAAGATGAGTAAGTGCGACTTCCTTCGCAGCGATTCCTGAAGCGATTGTTCTTTCTCGTCGTTCTCTGCGCGCTTTGTCTTTTGCTTTCGATCTTTGCTCGTCATTGTGATCGTCGCGTCGTTGAGGTGATCGGTTTCTGTAGCCACGCTCTAATCTCTTCTCTCTTCCATCGTCGCCATCATCTCTTCGTTTCTCTTTCCAGCGAAATCCACCACCTCCTCCTCGGCGATCGTTATCACGACGGGGCCGATCATCGTCGCGGCGTCGTTGTGGTGATCTGGATCTGCTGCGGTCTTTTCGGGAGGGTCCTGTAGGTGCGTCGCGCATCGAGGAGCGATTGGGAGAGCGCGATCGTGAGCGCGATTTGCGGTCTGCCATTATCATTAACCAGAGCTATTACGCTTAGGGTAAGAATTGATTGATGGTGAGCTGGAGGAAGAAGTGTGTGATGGTGTTGTCAAAATATTTCACAAGGCTGATATGGAAACGAGAGGCTGATAATTTGGAGGTGGCGGAAATTCGGCTTTAATCGCAGGTCGTCGGAGTTAATCGGCGTCTGTGCTCCAACCCCTCCATGTAAATTTAGAAAACAGATTAAGTGGATGAAGCGACAAGTGTAGGCATGTCCAGTTATATAGTTTCAGTCATACCAAAAACATTTCCAAAAAAAACTCCACTCTGAGACATTGAACCTGCGTTCATCGGGATTCACAGCTGCACAACTGAGTTACCCTGTGGAGGCTCTCTTTGAAAAAGTTTTCTGAAACCTCTTCCACACAACTCATCATCTAACACTAATGAAAAACAATCGAAAAGCTCTAAGATCCCTGGTGCGATTCACATATTCTCAGCGCCATTTATATTCTTTTCAGTGGCCCAGCTACGAAGTCATATCGCTATTACGAGTTTACCCTCGATCTAAATAAAACATAAACCTAAAGGCAATTTTATAGATCTCAAATTATTGATCGGTATACATTGTGTCTTGATTCTGTGGGATGTTTTCAAACTGAAGAGCTGGTAGGGCTTACTTGCACGTATCATAAAAATTTGGGCTCTATATGCGAAAAGGGGTAGCAAAGAATTAAGCGAGCTCCCCTGAAATCGGCGAGCGACACTCAGTTTACAATCTCTAACTCTATGAAAATCATACAACAGCTTGTGAACCACCGTAAGTTCTCATTTAATTGCCAGCCTTTCCTGTTGCGTATGTCACGAAGCTAGCGATAAAATCTAAGCAAGCAAGAGAATATTGGATTTAATTTGCTGCACTAGAAATACCTCGTCCCAGCAGAAACATGTAACTTTAGCATTGCATACAGTAAAATCACGATATAAGGATGGTCCTACTGCCTGAAAATATATACTTGCTATCAATATAATCCTCCCTATCAATATGAATTCTTTCTATGAATGTAATTCTGTTCTATCAACATAATCCTTACTCCTAAGATAATCCCTATATCAATGCATCCTGATATCAAGGTTTTACTCTACATGTTTGTCACTCTCTTTGTATTGTATACAGTACTTTTGATTTAGGACTTGGTTTGGCAGAATGGAAATGGTGCCGAGGTCCGCGTCGCTAAATGGGAGGAAACGTTGGGGGAGGAAGGTGCTAACAAGGAACCATCTTCGGGAGAACTAAGTTTGCACTTGCAGAGCTTGCTCGAGTCGCTGATGATTTCGACGGGTTACTCGCAGAATTGAGAGAATTGAGCGCAATGTCTCATTTTATTGAAGTGCACCCTCCAAGTTGGATTTCAGTGCAGCAATTCTACTTCGTATAGTTAACCACGAAATCGTGCAAAATTTTCAAGTTTGTCACTCGAAATTTCTCAACACTTCCAACTTGAAATACCGGTGGAACTACTATAATTCTCTGGCCCAAACCCACCTCTAGGGCTCCACTGCTCTCAGTACTTATCTGATTGCGCAATCTACAAAGTAAATCGTGAAGTTGTTGAAGTGGTTGCCGTATGTCAGCACTAGGTGGTGATGTTCTACCTTATGCGAATCGCTCTTTCCCTCACTCACTTGAACCACACTGTCAGAGTTCTCTGACTTCTTCATGCGAAGAGGCATCAAAAGCACAATCTGGTGCTCTATTCAAAAGAACACGCCCCCAAAAGAAAGACATTACAAAAAAAGAGTTGCAGACTAAGTCCCGTATTTGCTTACTAGAATATAATTAAACCTCCTCAGATTTGATTATTTCCCCAATGCCCGCAAAGCCCCCCAGTTTCCCACGGACTTGCCCACTTGCCCACTTGCCAACACCCACATGAGGAACGTATCCTATTTTTTGAAAGCCGGATGTTTATTAAACACTTTGTGTTACGTAGGTGGAGTATCCAATTGCTTGGGTTCGCTGCTCGGGTTTCTTGTTACCGCTCCTGGGGTAGTTCCTTCCCCCTTTGAGAGGCGGGGAGACCATCTACAGTGCTTCCGTACTGGATGAATTCATGTACATCCCCACCCGTTGACCTCATTCCCTCTTGGAGTTGAACCAGGGAGTCTTGAAATAAATAAGATTCTGAAATGGGAGAATTATCTTATTTTGAGCTCAATTCTCTCTGATAGTCTGGCACAATAAGGATTGGAATGGGAGAGCAGTGGTGGGTTTGTCGACCAATTAATGCCACAAGACATTTTTGGAGGTGAAATCCCATGGCTCATTTGTACTCATGGGCTAAGATTGTTCTGGGAGGAGGTTTGAATTTCGGAAATTCGGCGATGCTTCTCTGGTTCTCATGAGACTGTTGAAATAATCTATCAACCTCCTGCATCATTCCTAACTCATGTACTGCATTGTCATTGATTGACCCTCCCAAATGTTACAAGCGACATGCAATATCAATTTATGCATAAACCAATCTCATGGAGCAACCCTCGGTTCCAATAGACGCAACGGAATCAAAAGTCATGACCACACATCGGCGTTCGGCGGGTATTCCACAAAGTGCAAATCGCTCCTTCCCTCGCTCAACCCCACCCCACCGTCACCAAACCAGTTCCTTCCTCCGACCCTCCAGTGTCCTTATGAGGCAAAATATCATTATGAGTCCCAACTGTAAGGGTACGTTCACAACTCCACACTCCAAAAAAAAATGTTTCGATGATGATTCACCTCTGCACCAACGTGCATGTGACAGAAGCTATGATAGGAAGAACCACTGATGAGCATGAGCAATCATGCTCAGCAATCATGATGAGAATGTGACAGAGAGACTGAGGGAAATGGAAATATTGTTATTCCGAGAAACAATTCAAATTCCATATGATTCGCAGCAAAGTCCCCAATTTCCCACAAAATCCATGCTTCGATTTTTGCCCACTGAAAGCCAACACCCAAAGCCAACACCCACACGAGGAACGTATCCTATTTGTTGAAAGAACTCTGCTTATTTGGTCCCATATACCACGCTGTGTAGTTGTTTTCCGGCTCGGGGGCTAACTTGTAGTCGCCTAGTTCCTCCCCCTATGTTGGAAATCGACCCACTTGGTGACTTTCGGGACCGGAGGAGGTATCTTTCCTCCGTGAGTACGATCTACCGATGTTGGGTAAGGAAGGAACGACCATGAATTGTACCTAGTATGTAGTCGACCTCAGACCCCACTCTCAGATCAATCAATCCCATCCCAACTCTACACCGAGTGGTTTGGTGGGAAATGGTTTGTTTTATCTATTCATCTCACTCTCGAATCAGATGTATCATGATTCGGGAAATTTGGGATTTCACTTGTGCATGAAGGTGGTGAAGTGAGTATAAGTGTGGGGATGCTACTCGTGGTTTTGACTTTCCAAAAAGCCGAGGGGGCAGGTGTCTTTACTGCAAGCGGCTCGAATCAAGGGTCAACAAATGCTGTGGTAAAATTATTCACATGGTTACAAGTTAGTGATGGGGATAGAGTCAGACATGATGGCACACTCGTTTTGGAGTGGGTTGACGAAACTTTCCGTGATTGCGAATGAGATCTGGGAGGGCGTTGTAACATAAGGGCTAGAGTTCTTATAAGAAGCTCAAAACATTCACATCGATATGCAGTAGAAACAAGAGCTCAGTGGGTATATTCAATTGAACCTTTTCATTTACGTATAATGCAATAGCCTTTTCGTTACGCCAAACAAAGCAATCGCCCAGAACAATGCCACCCCGGACGCCAACATCAACAACATCTCACACGCCGGCGAGATGAACATGGAAGCATTATGTTACAGAAACCAAAGATGAAAAGGAAGAATCATGCTTTGCTCTTCTTCTTTTTCTTCTTCTCTGATTTCTCAACATCATCCTCAGACTTTCGCTTCTTGCTGCTTCCAGCCTCAGCCGACTCACTCTCCTTTGCTTCAGCCTTCTTCTGCTTCTTCAAGTCTTTCTTGCTAGTTACGACAGGAGCTCCATCGGCACCAAGAGTGATTTGACCCCGCTCAAGCTTTCGCTTATACTTTTCCAAACTAAGACCAGCAATTTCGGCATTCTTGACATCTGGATCCACCTCCTGTGTAGCAGCTGGGGTGCTTGCTCCTCTCTTCGCGTCCTGGGCCTCCTTCTTCTCCCGTCGCTCAGCGCGTTCAGCCTGTCGTACCTTTTGCTCTTTTCGTGCCTGGCGCTTGGCTGACTTTGCATTGGCCAACGCGACATTTCGTGCATGGCGTTCAATTTTTCGTGCTTTCTTTGCATCTTTGGTATTTCCAAGAATAGCTGACGTAAATTGGGGTGATGGTGGAGGCGATGGAGTATCTGCAGAAACTGTGGAGAGCGTATCTGATGCATCACCGTTTGCAGCTTTGGTGTCATTCGAGGCAGCTGGCGCATCAGCCATCTCCTCGTCCGACTCAGCATCCGACTCATCCTCTGATGGGACCTCCTCAATCAACTTCTTCTTTGGCGGTTCCTCCTTGACCTTCTTTTCTTTCTTTTCCTTCTTGGATTTCTTTTCAGAGACGGGCTCAATAGTAGCAGGCGCATCACCAGCAAGTCCATCAGCATCAGGGTTGTATTTCTTCGCCTCCTTAATCTCCCATTTGCCAGGTGCAGAGACGGCAGTTCCATTGGGTCCAACAGCAACTCCTCTGGGAAGTAATGGCTTGCCTTCCAAAAGTCTGAGTTGACGCTCGATCTTGGCGCGAGAAGTGACACCAAGTAATGATCGCTCTTCCTCATCAACATCATCACCCTTTCCTTCACCTTGAGCGCTCCAATCGGAAAGAGCATCAACACGGAGACCAATAGCAGCCTTGGCAGCAAGCATACGGGCAATTTTACCCTTGTTCTTGCCGGTGGCTTGACCAACAAGAGATGCATGGTAGATCAAACCATACTTGGGTGTGTCGTGCTTCGTCTTAAGAGCTCTGAACAAAGCTTTTTCAGCACCGAGGATTTGAATGGTACTAGCAGGACTCTTGGCGAGGTTCATGAGAGATCCAGAATGAGCGATAAGTCTGGCTCCGACAAGTTCTCCGACCAATTCTGTCAAGTTTGGTGCGATTGCTTGCATACGGGCACTCAAGTAGCTTGACAATTGTTGACGGTACTCTGTGAAACCAACAACTTGTTCTGCGAGAAGCTTGATGTTTTCGAGATCTATCTCGGTGATTTCTGTTCCCATGCTAACTTCTGCGGCAGCCTTGATAGCGGTTTCAATCTCCTCTGGAAGAATGTCGGTGAGATCGGTATTCGAGGTGTTTGTTCGCATACCAACTTTCAAGATGATTCGGGCGTATGCCAAGTTATCGTTGACAATTTTACCCATTTCTGGGAAATGCCAACCATACCACTCCTTGACTCTCATGGCATATGTGTTAAGCTCTTTGTCCAAATCGTCAAGCAGCGCGATGGCCTGAACGATCATGGTATCGACCTTATCGGGCGAGAACTTGAGCTTGTGGCGCGACAGAGAATGCGACAGACCGAGCGACATGGTGGAAATCTGTTCAGGGACAAGACCTGGGATAAGAGAGGGGAGGTGGTCGCGAATTGCACGGTAGACATCGTTGGTGGTGGAATCAGAAATTGGAGTAAGGTTGAGACCGGGGAGCTTGTTGATTGCTACGCCCAATTTGGGATCTGCGACAGCAAGGGAAGCTTTCTTTTCGTCTTTGAGGTTATCCAAGAGCTTCGCGAGCATGGGCGACACCTTGCCTTCCACCAAGGCGGCGACCTCGTCCAATGCAGTAGCAGCCGAATCGAACTTTTCAAAATGTTTCAATTTGAGACTGCAAAGCGCATGGCAATGTTAGCCCTTGTATATCAAGCTTCAATCCTCCATCGCAGCTCAATTGCACTTACAGGCCATTAATGCTTTCTGCGCTTTCGACCTCCGCAGATTCTTTCTTGAGGACTTTTTTGTCGGCTTTGAAAAGCGCAAAGCCAGCGCTTGTCTCGGTAAGAACGAAAAGACCCATTGTTGCGTTGGCCTAAATTTTGGCGTTCGTTGTCCGAAAAGATAAAATATCAACCTCGAGCTTCGAGGTTCTAAAAAAAAAAGTTTGCGGCAAGATCGATAGGTGCAGACCTGGAGACGCTAGTGCGGAAAAGGCCTAGCATGGATAACTAGTCATGTGATTCTAGTGGGCTTCCGCCCCACCTGCCTGCAGGCCTGAAAGTAGCTGTAGCAGAACAACACCAGCATCCTGAACTCGGTTCAACGTCACTCGTCAACATGGAGGGTCTATTCTTCAATGCCAATAACGGGTATATCGAGGGGATTGTACGAGGATATCGAAATGGTCTCTTGACTGGTCAGAATTACAACAACTTGACGCAATGCGAAACAATCGATGGTATGCATCATCCTGTGCAGGTGTCTAGCTTCTGCTAATTTGCCCCAGACTTGAAGCTCCAACTCGGTCCAGCTTATGGCGATTTCCTTGCCTCTCTACCCCCGAACCCCTCCACATCAACCCTGGCTGCGAAGACGACGGACAAATTAATCTCGGAGTTTCGATACGTGCGAGCGAATACAGTTGGGTCCCTAGCAAAGTTCATGGATTACCTCACCTACGGATATATGATCGATAATGTGGCTTTACTGATTACCGGAACACTGCACGAACGAGACACCAGAGAACTGTTGGAGAGATGTCACCCTCTGGGATGGTTCGAGACAATGCCAGTGCTCTGCGTGGCAACCAATATCGAGGAGTTGTACAACAGCGTTCTGATCGAAACCCCGCTTGCGCCATACTTCAAGGGAAGCTTGAGTCACCAAGATTTGGACGAACTGAATATTGAAATTGTCCGGAATACCTTGTACAAGAACTACCTCGAGGATTTCCACAACTTTGTCAATACCGATTCCGAGATGGCCGGTACACCTACGGCAGAGGTCATGACCGAAATTCTGGAATTCGAAGCTGACCGAAGAGCTATTAACATTACTTTGAATTCTTTCGGCACGGAACTTTCAAAAACAGAGCGCAAGAAGTTGTATCCAGCATTCGGCAGGCTGTACCCTGAGGGCTCGTTCATGTTATCCAGGGCAGATGATATCGAGGGTGTCAGATTGGCAGTGGAGGGTGTTAACGACTATAAAAACTACTTTGACCAGGCCGGTGTGGGACAGAGCAGTTCAGGTGCTGCTGGAAACATGAGTGGGGGTGCGGGTGGAGATGGAAAGAGCTTGGAGGATCTGTTCTATCAAAAGGAAATGGAGATCTCTAAGAGTGCTTTCACACGGCAATTCTCATTTGCCATCGTTTATGCGTGGGTTAAGCTGAGGGAACAGGTAATTACCGGATTCAATAGTCTCTATATCTTGCTAACTTTCATCTAGGAAATTCGTAACATAACCTGGATCGCAGAATGCATAGCTCAGAACCAAAAGGAGCGCATTGGTAATTACATCAGTGTATTCTAGATCATCCGAATACCCTGGCTTGAAACGCTTCTTCTGTTACAAAAATTGTACTTGTTACCTTGGGATTGGCCGGCGCTGGGAGATGGGACTCGGCTTTGGAAGTGGTATGATACTATCTGGCTTCCTAGCTTTATTTAGGCCAGTCTCTTTTGAATGAAAGAACTGTATTGATTGAAACTGTAACTTTATGCACCACGGTTTTTTGTGCCATGACTATGTTTCCATAAATTATTATATGGGTCACTTCTCGGCCTGTCCCATCCTAAGATTTGGGGATTGCTACCGCCGAATAAGATATTAGGAACTTTAAGTTGCGAAATCCAAGTTCCTGCTGCCGTACTACCTTACACTCAACCAAAGGCCTCTTTTTTTTTGGCAACCTTACCGTATTAATTGGAATACGAGACACCCCCCCTTCTCCCGTTTTGATCTTAATTCTCTGTGGGGGTCTAACGCAATAGAGGTCAAAATGAAAGAGGCCCTGAAAACGGAGAGCCTCTCCCGTTCAACCTCAATTCTCCGTAATAGCCTGAAATAATTGACCTTGAAACGGGCGAGAAGAGGGGGGTCTCGTATTCCAATTCATGCGGTACTCCCAATCAAAGCGTCCTAGCCTTCGGAGGAATTGCACTTTCAGGGGCTATGGCTCATCATCTCAAGCTTGCATTTTCATACATTTCGACCTTGGTCTATTTTACATATGCCCATCCCAAAGATATGATACAAATCCATATACCTACAAGCTAATCTCACCCTTCCAAGTCCCCTCAGTCAAACCCAGAGTAGAAATCAAGTGTTGCCATCTATCACCACCACGCTCCTTTCTCCGTAGATACTTCAGGTGTTTCTGCCTCTTGTGGACCATTATGCGCAGATTCCTCTTGTTCATCTTGTCCTTTTGCGCGCCCTTGATCAATAACTGGTTTGCCAAAACTCGAATCTTGGCCGTCAAAATGGCAACCTGGACTTCTGAGCTTCCCGTATCTGGTCCGGCTCGGGGAGTCTTCTTGGTTTGCTTCAATCCTCCTAGGATTATTGGGTTGATGGCTGGTCGAGGTCTCAGAGTTTGGTCGGTTTCGTGGCGGCCAAAGGTCTGTATACAACGCCGGATATTCGCCCTCGTTTTGTCGGCCTGACTTGCATTTGCTAGACTGACAATGCGAGATATGGCTTCAACCGCTCTCTTGTGACCTTCTTCATAATTCTTAGTCTGCCTCTTCCTGGCCTCTGGGTCCTGGATGGGGTCCCTCGATGGTCTTGGCTCTGAAAGAAAGTACGAGTTCTTGAGCGACTCCTCGAATTCTTTGGGCGTGAGAAAGTGATTGAGGGCTACGCCTTCACCGACTTTAGCCTCGAGGCCTTGAAAAGTTCCATCTTCGCCCACTTTGTTTGCTAATACTGCGGAACCTCCGACGTCGTCGAATGATTCCAGAAATGGTGTTGTTACTCCTCGTACTGGATCTCCTAGTGCTGCTGCTCTTTCCTTCTGCAGAACTGCTTGTCGAGCAAGATTGACTGCTTTCCTTTGGCGTGACTGGGCCAAGGCATATGGATCTTTATGGGCCTTTCTCTGGGCGAAGGTTGAGGCATTGGCCGCTGAGGTGATGGGAAGGAGACTGTTTGACGGCTTGGGAGCTGGACGGAGGCACACTGGGAATTGGTTAGCAAAGAAAAGACGGAAATGACCCTGCACAAATCTACTCACGAATAGAGCTGCCCAAGGGCGACGCAATGGGTATTCGTGGAGGCATATTGATTATCCTCCTCTCTGATGTTCCTCCATCAACTTTTATCGGGTCCAGGCTCAACTGAGCTAGCGCGTCACGGTCAGCTGACTTGAAGCTCTTCTCAAAGTTGCCGCCTTGCGACTCAGGCCGAAGCACGATTAGGGTTTCGGCAAGCTATCGCGATCTTTAATTTTTGCCCACTGTGGAATTCGCTAACTTCGTCGCCAACTTTTCTCGACATCCAACAACACCACCATCACCGGATTTGACCACCTTCAATCCACGTCAAATCGCAAAGATGGCTCCATCCCAACTCCCCCCAATCTTCAATGCCACCCCTCAGGACATCGAGATGCTCCTGTCGGCACAAAGCCACTTGGGATCCAAGAACTTGCAGGTTCACATGGAGCCTTACCTCTGGAAGACTCGCCCTGACGGAATCAATGTCATCAACATTGGCAAGACCTGGTACGTGGAATTACGATGGAATGGAAAGGCGCTTTGGAGATGGCATTGCAGGATTTTCGCAGGATATTTCAAATTACAATTCTAACATAATTTTCGCGCAGGGAGAAGATCGTCCTCGCTGCCCGTATCATCGCAGCCATCGACAACCCAGCCGATATCTGTGTCATCTCTGCTCGTCCATATGGTCAACGTGCCGTCTTGAAGTTCGCCGCCCACACCGGTGCCGTCGCAATTGCTGGTCGTTTCACTCCTGGTAACTTCACCAACTACATCACCCGCTCCTTCAAGGAACCCCGCCTCATCATCGTCACCGATCCTCGCACCGATGCCCAAGCTATCAAGGAGGCTTCATACGTCAACATTCCAGTTATCGCTCTCTGCGACACTGATTCCCCAACTGAGTTCGTCGATGTAGCCATCCCAACCAACAACAAGGGTCGTCACGCTATTGGTTTGGTCTGGTGGATGTTGGCCCGTGAGGTCCTCCGTCTTCGTGGATCTATCGCCAACCGTGAGATTGACTGGGACGTCATGGTTGATTTGTACTTCTACCGTGATCCTGAAGCTGAGGAGAACAAGGAGGCTATCGAGGACAAGATTCCAGGTGCTGAGGAGGCTGCTCCAGCTGATGGTGGCTTCGGTGCTGGAACTGGTGACTGGGAGGTTACTGGTCCTGCTGCCAGCGCCTTTGCTGGTGCCAGCGCTGCTGCCCCAGCTGCCGGTGCTGCTTCATGGGATGCTAGGTAAGTTACATTCACTTCATATTGGACAAGAGAATTTTACTAATAATTTTCTAGTGGTGCGGCTGCTGATGAGTGGTCTGCTGCTCCTGCTGGAGGCGAGTGGGGAGCCGCCCCAGAGACCGGCGCAGCAACTGAGTGGTAAACAACCAATTTCCAAAAACACCAAAAAAGTTAATCGATCTACACATGGCTGTTATTTGCTCAAGGGTCAAATTGATAGCACTTACGAGGGAAAGATACTCTTGCAACTGTTTCACTCTTTTGTAGCAGGCTTGTTGTAAGAGGGAAAGCCCTGTGTTGTCGAGGCGAAGAGAGTTTTCTTGATCGTAACTCCACCTTTGTGCCATTTTTTCAGGAGATTCCATCGTGGTCCAGTGATTGATTTAGAAAAAATAATGAATTGCAGCGAATAAATAAAAATTATTCTGCAAATCAATGGGTGCCTTTATCTGAGTTCATTGTATGTGTGCATCCTTGGCTGAATTTGTGCCTTGTGTGTTGATACATGGATACTTGCTACCTTCTAAATAATAACCGAAAATAATCCGCACAAATAGACAGACCGCACGTGATTTGAGCACAGACCCCCCTCACCAAAAGGTCTTCAACGAACCTCAACAACAAACCAATAACCTATCAACCTACCTACCTACGCCATAGAGCCTCAACCAAACCGTCTATATTATAGCCATTGCAAGGCCTTTCACTCAATCTACGAATATCCCTTTATATCTACTACTAGCTATCATACTGGAACGTACTCATTCTGTAAGGTGTACAAAAATCACCCCTTTTTACCATTTTTATCACCTCTAACACCCCCTCTTTTTAGACTCGACATGCCAACCATAAGACAAAGAATATTAGCCGGAAGAAGCGAGAAGAGCCTAATTCTGAGGAATTCTAAGGAATTAAGAGAGGCGGATAAGCGTACAAGGGAGTATAAGAAAGAGAGGGAGAAGGAGCTTGCAGGGCAAGAAGAGGCTCGGAAACGTTATGTAGCAGAAAGTTTTATGCAAATGCTAAAATAAGTGCGAATAGCCTCACTTTTGCACGCCGGAGGGAGCCCTGGCGACCAAAGGCCGGTGTTCCTAGCCGCAGGTGAGGTTCCGAGGCGAGCCTGCGAGCCAGAGGAACCTCGTCTTCCCTTGTCGCCCAAACTCCCTTCTTCCATCACCAATAGTCAAGTATATCCATCCCCACCATAGCTAGCCCACTATCTTGCCCTTCCATACGCAGCAAAAAGCAAATGCTCTAGCAACCTAGATGAATCCCAGCTCTCAACCCCCTGTAGCTCAAAATGGAAACGTTTCCAGTCCGGTTCAATTTTAAATTTCCCTCAGGAAGGAACTTGGTCAGTTTAACGCAATTTCAGTGGGATTTACGGCTCGCTACGCTTGAAGTTTGAAGTTTGAAGTTACTGTGAGTGTATGTACTGTAGGTACGGGGAAAAGGAGTCAAGTATATTTCATAGCTTAATTAATTGTGATGAAACTTTGGAGATTTATTGGCTTTGAAGTTCGTTCTAGGACGTAGATTGTTGGGTTGACGTTCTAAGTTTTGTGTAGTTTAATGAAGGGTTTTGTTTGGGCATAGGGAGGGAAGGGGGAGAAGGGGGAGAGTTTCTTACTCTCACATTTTAACCTCTCTTCTCAAATCCTCAGATCCCCTCAACAACTTAGCACAACGAACATCCAAAATTATTATCAATACCGGTATTTCAACTCTAAATAGATTTCACCTTAACTCTAACCTCGGGACTTCGAAGTGTTTTGGGTAAGTAGTGTTGTATTTCTTATGAGTGTTTGTGTCTATTGCTAGTAGAGAAATAGTGATGTGGGGATGGGGAAGGTGTTAATAGGACGAGCTCCCACCTAGCGATTCTTATCCTCATCCACTTACCCTACGAACAATTTTCTTTCTTTTTTCACCAAGGCCTATTCTCGTTTTCCCTACCCTACACAACTAGATTACCCGAAGACGATTATGTTTTCGGGGGATGGCCGAGAAATGAATTTTTGGGGTCCCCAAGGTTGTTGATGGATTGTGATAGTGTTGAGTTGGAAGGGGGTCTGGGTATTGTTGGGAGATGGGGTGAGGGTGGGGTTTTGTAGGTGGGATAGGTTGGAGAAGGAGGGGTGATTGATATGAGCATGTGAAATGAATTCAATCTGGGGACATTTCCTCATACGATACTAACCCCCTCTCATCACCAACCACCTATATCATTTCCCATTCCACCCATTCCACCCCTTCTCTCACATCCCCATCACCTCCCTTCTCCTCCTCCCCATCTCCCCTCCCCCTCCTCCTCCTCCTCCCTCTCTCCATCTCTTCCCACCATTTCACCACCAAACAACCCAATCCTCCCAATCCCCCACACATAAACCACATCCAAGAAAGAAGAACTATGAGATGAGATAAGAAAAAAGACCATATAAGAGAGAAATGGAAGGGAAGTGGAGTGTGTTTAGATGGGATATAGAGTATTGGTTGGTTTGTTTTTTTGGGATTTGGGATTGGGATGGAGAGAGAGAGATTGTAAAGCCGCCCTCTTCTTGAAAAGAAAATACCTCCTCTCCTTCCACCATTCCTCCTAATCATCCACCTACACCAACCACATCCCCCCCTTCCACACCCCAACACCAAACACCCCAATACCAAACACCCTAATACCAAACACCACAATACCAACCCCCTCATCTACCCATATAAAACAGCAAACACCCCGCTCTCCACAAAACACCAAACACAAAATTCCCTCCTCCTTAAATACAAGAATCAGCACCACATGAATTTGCTTGGAACACTCACTCACTCCCTCAAGAGTCTTGATTATGCTAGGATGGAGATGGAGAAGGAGGGAGATGGAAAAGGGGGAGGCATAGTATGAGGACGGAGCTTAGAATCCGAAGAAAAGTAAATAATTGCTCGACAATTATTATCCCCTTCCCAAAAAAGAAGAAGAAACGGCACTTACAGTAATACCAAACAACCAAACGAACAACAAATAAGACAACCAGTATACAGAAACGGAGATGATGAAGGAGGAAGGATGGGTGGATGGGAGTGAATGGTAAGTGGACAGGTATAAGAGGGTGAGAATGGGTAGGAGAGATACGTGGATTGGAGTGGGTAGGAGAGACGAGAGGAGTGAGGAGAGGAGACGAGACGAGAAGAGATGAGAGGATGAGATTGAGAGATTGAGAGGAAATTGGAAATGGGTAAGACATATGAGGATGGAAGAAGGAAGATGTAATATGAAAGATAAATGAAATGAACAAATAAACAAATAAATAACAACCAAGAAACAACAAGAAAGAAAGCAAAAGGAAGGAAGCAAAAGGAAAGAAACTCCCAGCAAGCAGAAAACTCAAACCAAGTCAAACACCAACAAGACAACTCCACCACACACACCTAACCCACCAACTCAACAAGAACACAAATAAAAAGCAAGCCTGCTTACATCACCCATCACCCATCCATCCATCCCCTCCTCACTGTCCCAAACCTCCACCAGCACAATCACAATCACCTTACCTCACCCCAACCACCCTACCACCCTACCCGCTTTCACAAGCCCACCCCTTGCCCACCTCCTCCACCTATACTCCCAGTACAAGGATCCCCAGAATGTCTCACCTTGGGCACCCAGAATCTATCCGCTGACTCCCAGAATACACCCTGATCAATCCCTCCCTAAACTACTTCGGGCAGCATAGGTTCCAAATGAGGGCATCACGAGGTCCCCTCTACCAAAAACCTGCCAAAAAAGACATAAACTTGTATGTATTCAGCCATAATCTCACAATCTCAAAACCCAAGCTATCCCTAAACGGGGAACCAGAATCAAAAAACAGCCAGCCTACCATTCCCAAAGCCAAAAGAGAACGAGAACCACATGAACCCCGCTTTAGAAACCCACCCACCGAATGAGAATACCCCGCCCCAGAAAGAAGAAAAAACCAAAAGGTCCTGTCTAACCCCCTCCACATATCCCCCCATCAAAGCCCGACCAGCCCGTCCATCCCCCCTCCCCAAGCTTTTCAGCACTGCAGTCTGCATGTCATACCCGCCGCCCTCGCCCTGCTCCATGCCACCTGCTCCTCCTCCCTGCAGATACCACGCTGCTCCCACGTCGTCCAGGGGGGGATTACCCCCCTAGCAGAAGCAGCGGGAGATCACTGCAGGAAGCAAGGCAAAAGCAACAACGGCTGGGACCCGGCGGGCACTACTGCAGCCCTGGCGCTTGCTCTGCACGCCGGAACACGCAGCAAAGCCTAACACCCCCCAAAAAAGAAAAAACAAGCAACCGCCAGCACCAATCATCCCCAGTCCCACCAAACCCAGAATCTCAAATAAACGCCAACCGCAAAAGCAGCAGTCACATTGCTTGCCCGCGGCAAGACCGCATAAACGCCATACCCCACACCTCCACCGTTTTGGACCCAAGGAAACGGTACCGATTTATTGACATGCATGCAAAAGAAAAAAAAGGGGGACCAGCGCCGACGACAACAATATGCCGAATTCGGAAACTGGCCCTACAACTTTTCGTAGCAAAGAAAAAGAAAGAGAGATCGCGAATTTAGTATTCTGGCGATGGGTAGCGGGCGCGGGCTTGCTTGTATTCTTTTGGGTGTTTGCGGGAAGCCTTAGTTTTCATTGTTCTGCCAAGTTGTGTTAGTCGATTTCTAGTCGATTTCCCCTCGTGACGTCGATCAACGAACTGCGAATTCAAAAAACTCTCCGAATTTCGAATATCGCAATTGCAAGAAAATGATAGAGAATTGAGAACTTACGAAACGCGCTTTTGAGTCCACTCGAGATCTCGCTTGACTTCCTTGGCATCTTGGTAGCCTTCAGCCATTCGCGCTCTCGATTTTGCAAGGCGCTGTTGAGCCAATGCCTGCAAATCCATGATCTCGCGATGCTTCGCGTTCAACAAACCAGATCTGTGAATGTGTTAGTAAATTTGAATTCACTAGTTTGCGGGAGTGCGGAAATGAGACTTACGTTTGCGCTTGGACTGCGAGTGTGCGATCAAGAGGAAGGGGATCAAATGCGCCACTGAAGCGATCTTGAACGTATTCTTGCATATCTAAGCCATTGGCAGAAGAAGCACTGTCATACTCGTCGCTTGCGCTGCGTTCGTAAGTGCTGTTGGTGACAGAGTATGTGGAATTTCCATATGGAGCCGTCATGCTGGATCCGGTGGTGACAGATTCGGCTACCTCAGGAGGTGAAATGCCATAGCCGTGCGTTTGAGGTGTGTAGTAGTGGGCATCTTGAGATTTCCCGGGAACAGCAATGGGGAGGGTAGCAGTCTGGTAATAAGCGGGTTGGTACGCCATTGTGATGGATGAGGTAATGTCAAACGACGGGCCGGAGCTAAAGAAGTGTTTGTTGGGAGGAAGTGGAAGATGTAAAGGAGGTGAAGATGTAAAAAGGAGGTAGGTGATGATGTGTAGAGACAAACGTGAGGCAGCTAGTTGTGTCTGTGCTGAAGGGAAGTTGGGATGATTGTTTGTATGGCAAACGGGAGGTATGAAACTTGAGAAGGAAGTTCTTGAAGTTGTCAAACGGATGGAAAGAGAAGAGAAAGGAAAAGAAGAATCGAGGTGAATTGTCCCCCTTTTTATACCCATTTCTCAGTCCCCCGGCTCGACTAGAGCCCATTGAGGAGGGGGATGAGCTTGACCCTTTCCTGTCAACTGCTTCTCTGACCCCGCTTGAGGAGAGGCAAGAGGGATCGAGATAGGCCAAAAGGGACGATGATAGACCGACTTTGACCTTGGTCTTTGCCCGGTTATCCTCTTATCCCCTACCTGTCAACGCCTGCCAACGCCTGTCAACGCCCCTCGTGTTGCCGCTCTCTCACGGTTGTCCCGCAGAATCTCCTCCTCCACCATGCAGAGTATATAGTCGATAGGGTGATCCCTGGGACGCAGCGTTGGCACCGACGAGGATGAGCCTGGTAGACAGCTGCCATTGCAGGCAGCCAGGCTATTTGCGTGTGTCGGAGCCGGCAGCAATTGGACAAAGGATAGGGGGGCGGTGGGGGAGGCAGAAGGAATCGTTGATCGCGTCCGGTAGGGAGGGGGAGGACTGGCAGACTGGTGGGCTTCATGGGTTGCCGTGGGCCAGCAATCGAGGCGATTTGATACCAGCAGCACAAACGAGCAAGCGCGGTGCGTATGGACCCTCCCCTCCCTCGTTCTTGGGCAAAAGCAGCGTCGTGGGCGGCGGCGAACACTTTGGGTATTTCCTTAGAGGAAGATTCCTTGGACGATGTATGGATGAAAGGTTGCTGGTTGGGATGTGGTAAGAAGTTAGGCTTCAATGCAGTCAATGTTCCTGTCGCGTATGCCATGCCAACACATAACTTGAAGTGTCGAACTTTTTTCTGCCCCTCCAGAAGCCGAGGGTGGCCAAAGCCATCCCTGCCCGCCTGCCATTGGTGCATCTGGAGCACGAACAGCACAAGACAACCAGGAGGGGGAGCTGAAGGACCGCAGGGCAGGGCAGAAAAATCACTGAGAGGAATTTCCTAAATGACGTTAGATCGCTGGTACCGACGGCCATCTATCCCATATATCTACTCCAGACATGCTCAAAGCGTGCTCTTACAGATACAGTACACCCACTACTACTTCACCCTACGCACCCACGATGTTGACAGGCCCCGTCAGAAGATCACAGGATGCACTTGGTGATGCGGCCGATGCACGCCAGCAACGATGGCGAACTGGAAGAAGTGGATTCCGAGGACATCCCATAGTAGGCATAGACCAAGCATGTAGGTAAATCTGGAGAACTGCTCCAATTGACCTATTGGTGCCCTGTGAATGGCTTCATAGGTCAATTCCAAGACTCGCACACACACTCACACGCAGCACGCACGCACCGTCATGTACATCTAAATACTTTCTCATCTACGGAGTCTCCGTCGATATTTCACAGGTACTGAATGCAATGATAATGGTGTTTTCTGTCCCTCCTATTCCTGGCTTGTCATTCGCGGGGAAGGGAGATGGATAGGGGGGTGCGGGCGGAAGAGAGGGAAAGGGGCGGATAGGTCTGGTTTTTGGGACGATTGATGATGACCTACTCGATGTGGTTGCAGGGGGCGGATAAGTTGGAGGGGTTGATGGGGGTAGCGAGGTGGGATGTCTTCACAGAACTTGCACTTGTTGGACAAATTACTAGTTAGTGATCTCCGTACTTACCACAAAGCAGTATCGTATCGTATCGAGATATTTCATCCCAGCTTGCGGGATCTCCTAGTCTATCATACACACCATCCACTGCAAATCTCACCACCTACCCACGAACCAGTTCCCCCATGACGGGTGCCACTGCTTGTCTGCAGCACCACCCCAACGGCCTGCACATTCTGATTGCGTTGGAGGATATCAAAAAAAAAATACCCCACCACCCTTATACGCAGCTCGAGAACCAATCGAGAGCTTACGGAAAATCGAATCGGTGCTTTTATGCCCGCCGTGGGGTAGGAGATCGCATCCGGAAGGAAGACCACCACACGTCGGATCAATTCCATGCAAGGCCAGCGAAGACTTCTCGGCAAAGCCTCCTAAATATGTATAATGAAGGAAGATTATCAAATGAAAGGGAGATCTCCTCTATATCCGATTCTGAAGCTGTGAAAACCCATGCCCCGCCACCAAGACGCCCAAATCCTTCCGAAGATCATGTGAGATCATTTATCGCGGGAAATATAAAAAAAATCTTGTAGTGTAGTGTACAATCCGTGACTAGCACATTACCTCCCCCCCAACCATATCTACCCAAAGACCTTGAGGAATCCCCACATCCCCAAGCCACTGAGTACCGGGATCGTGAGATTGTCATCCCATCCGAAGATGTCAACCACCTCGCTTGCCGATGCCACAAACCCCGTCCATAAACTCATTACCCCCAATGCCAGCCCTCCCCCAATCGTCGTCTGTGTCTCGGTCAATCCGAATACGTCTCGAACCGCGCTAGGAAGACTCAAAGTGCCCGTAAACATAAAGGGCCACGCGAGATCTGCCTCAAACCGCCCGTTATACGACGCCAAGAATCCCCAGAATCCCACTGCGGTTAGCACGCCGACGAGAAAAGCTGCCGACGACCCAGCGAGCGATTTACCGCGTCTGATGCGTGGCGTGTAACGGCCATATGCTCGTCCCACCGTGCTCGCAGCAGTGTCACACCAGCTGAGTAAAAGGATGCCCATTACGCCAATGTCCTTCGGAAAAAATCCCAGTACGATCCATGCGCCCAGCAAATACCAGATGACACCGTTCCATCCTTCATACTCGGTTTCCCGCATGAGAGCACCTAGGACTCGAACATAAAATCGATTGAACGGTGCATAGTTATGCCGTACAAAGTCGGCGGTCGTGATGGGTATTAGGGCCCCCAATAACCATGGTGTAATATCGGAGGTTTGCAGACCGTGTAGATATGCCCAGATCACAAAAAACCCGATGGATACATGCAACACTTTTCGTGGGACCTCGTGGCGGTGTACGAATGACCTCCATTGTCTGTGTATGGGAATGAGGCCTAATGGGCTTGGACTTCGACTGAAATCTCTCCAGCTCCAGCCTGTGTTTGCACTGGTGGGTGACAAGTGTCCGTTGCTTGTATTTCCATTTGGCACCTTGGGTACTAAAGGGAGAGACTTTGCAACCGGAGTTGAGATCTTTGAGGGCTTTGTGGTTGTGCTGGTAAGACCAGGGACCTTTCGGGCACGCATAGGGCTCCTGCTCTTCGATCTCGCCCTTCTCAGCTCCTCCGGTGACTCTTCATCTTCATCGAGATCCTCGCTAATAGGTCGTGGTGTTGCTGCTGCCGCCTTCTTCTTGGCAGATCTAGTCGTCGGCCCAAAGTACCCATCCTGCGACGTTTCTCGAGTTTCTGACGGTGTTGGGGAAGGAGAGATAATTCTCGGAGTCGCCGGAATCGGATTGGACGAGGACCGGGACATGATGGCGAAGGGTGGTAGTGAGGGCACTCGAATCGCGCCTGCGACGCGTCGTCCAAAATCGGCAAGTTGAAATATTATATTTGTGGTGGTGGAGTGGAGATGTTTGTCTTTCCGCGAGGTCCTTATGTTTGCGGGTGCAGCAGGAAAAGCTGGAGAGATGATTATTGACTCCAGTGGATCGAAGGGCGCAGAACAGAGCTGCGATGCAACATGGCTGGAGGAAGATATGGTTGCTCTTTTGCGCCGTTCACGTGGCACATGAGGAGAAGAGGGACAACGTGGTGATATGCGAGCGGATGACGAAAGGTTTCAGCGTGGAGGAGATTCGAGGAGAAGAAACCTGTTGGCAGGGGGGGGTGGATGTTGTTTTCGACTGAGTCAGCTCGCTCTTGTAGATCACAAGCCAAATTAGAGTTCGAGATCAAGTTTTTAAAATCCAATCAAAATAATTCCATGAGACATTGGCGGTGAAGTATCATTAGGGCGAAGAGTGAATATATGGCATTCACCACAGAGCCTCACGAAAGATTTGGAGTGATTGGAGAGCTTGAGACAAAGTTCGAAGAGGCTCGCGTGTGCACTCGCGTGAGCAAAAATAGAAAGAGGCCAAAGTTCGACGCCTGAGGCAAAAATCTGGAGATAAACTTTTGGTGGCCCAGGTTCTCGATCGGCTTTAGGCGATAAAAGCTTATCGCGATTAAGAAGTTTTTGGCGGCAACATCCAAAACTTTTTGCGCAGACGACCGTCCGCGACTCCGACGAGAAATACATTTCGACCTCACAACATGCCACCTATAGCAGAGAAAAAGAAAGACCCACGAGCTTGGGATGCTCTGACACCTCCACTGGCACAATGGATCTTGGATGCCATTGCAGCCATGGGGTTTGCGAAAATGACCCCGGTTCAAGCATCGACTATCCCCCTCTTTATGGGCAATAAGGATGTTGTTGTCGAGGTAATTCAATGAATTAAATGCCCGTGCACAACTCGATGCTAATAACATCTAGGCGGTGACTGGCAGTGGAAAGACTTTGGCATTTCTAATTCCGGTGGTGGAGAAGCTATTGCGACTAGAAGAACCACTCAAAAAGCATCATGTCGGCGCAATCATCGTTTCGCCAACTCGAGAATTAGCGACACAAATACACTCAGTTCTTGTTTCTCTACTACAATTCCACGAACAATCTGCCGAAGGATTGAAACCATTGGAAGAAGGAGAGAAGAGAAGACCAGGCACGACCCTTACTGTTCTCCCCCAACTTTTACTCGGCGGAACTACAACACCAGCCCAAGATCTTAGCAGATTCCTCAAGAACAGCCCGAATATCCTAATCTCTACACCTGGAAGACTACTGGAGCTTCTATCATCTCCACACGTACATTGTCCGCAGTCGTCTTTCGAAGTGCTCGTACTAGACGAAGCGGATCGATTACTGGATTTGGGATTCAAAGATGATTTACAAAAAATACTTGGTCGATTACCCAAACAGAGGAGGACGGGTCTATTCAGTGCCAGTGTTAGTGAAGCGGTTGGGGAAATCGTGCGGGTGGGATTGAGAAATCCGGTCAAGATTGCAGTCAAAGTCAAAAGTGCTGGAGGGGACGACAAAAGAACGCCAGCAAGTTTACAAATGTCATATCTACTGACTCCTGCAAGTCATAAATTCCCAGCTCTTCTTTCGTTATTAGAACAGCTGGATCCAACACCCCAAAAGAGCATCATCTATCTTTCGACATGCGCAGCAGTAGACTACTTCCAAACCATTCTCTCAGTCCTACTACCAGATAACTTCTCATTAATACCCCTCCACGGAAAACACCCACCCAATGTACGACAAAAGAACTTCTCAAAATACATCACAGCCGTCACCCCAACCATTCTTCTCACAACAGATGTTGCCGCTCGAGGACTCGATATCCCACAAGTCGATCTCGTCGTCCAAATTGACCCCCCCTCCGACCCAAAAGCCTTCCTTCACAGATGCGGCCGAGCAGGACGAGCCGGCCGCCGCGGACTCTCTGTAATATTCCTCCAACCCGGCACAGAAGAAGACTACATCTCCTTCCTCGAAATCCGCAAAACACCCATCGAACCCCTCCTCAAACCCCCCATCACCATAACCCCCTCCGACGCTCTAGCCTGCACAGCCAAAATCCGCGAAGAAGTCCTTACCGACCGGGCTTTGTATGATAAAGGCCAACGCGCCTTCGTCTCCTGGGTCCAAGCCTACAGCAAACACCAAGCAAGCGCAATCTTCCAAGTCTCAGCCCTCGATTGGACAGACCTAGGCCACGCATGGGGACTCCTCCGCCTCCCGAAAATGCCCGAACTCAAAACCTGGACCGGCGATAAAACCCTCGGCCTCACCATAACCATGTCAACCTACGCCTACAAAGACAAAGCGCGCGAGAAAACCCGCAAGGCAGCCCTCCTCGAAGCCCAGTCAAACCCCCAAGAAGAAAGGAAGGGACCCAGTGAAGAAGTACTCAGGAAGAGGAAAGAGAGGGCGGCGTGGAGTCATAAACACGAACAGCAGGATGTGAAAGAGGAGAGGAGGGAGAAGAAGAAGAGGAAGAGGGAGGCGGAGAGGTTGGAGAAGATGACGGAGGAGGAGAGGGGGAAGGAGGCGGAGCTTAGGGCGTTGGTTGAGCAGGTTAAGTTGAAGAATGCTGAGGAGATGAAATGGGATGGCGGGGAGGAGTGGGGTGGGATTGAGGGGTAGATGGTTGCGTGAGATAATACTATTCCCTCTTAACGTTCCATTCCTTCGTACTTATAATTCTGTCCTCGATTTTCGATCCTTGGAACTCAAGCTCCTTCATAAATGTAACACACTCCATCCCCCTCCCAACTCCATACAGACCCAAGACGCATACACCATACGTCTTTCCCTCAACACAAACATCCAATCTCAGCATCCCCTACCCGTATTTCCACTCAAGGCCTACAACATAAATACACATCACCTCAAAACAATCCCTGAATATCACACTCCACTTTACCTCACTTCACTCCATTCTCACTCAACAAAGCTCACGTCAATTAACCAAGATACCTGGCTATTACAAAACTACCTTCCCCCTATCCCTCGCTGTTCCATTCAAAATACACATCTCACTCAACGCTATCACTACCCATCCATTCCACCATATCACCCATTCACCCATTCACATTCACAACCGAACAACCTCCCTCCCACCTCCTCTCACCTACCCCCTACCCTCTCAGATTCCGAATCCGAATCCGATTCCGTCGGCGGCGACAAAAGTTGCCGCTCAAAATAAACCTCAACATCAGCCTTCATACCCTCTTTACTTCTCCTCCTCCTCCTCCTCAGATTCCGATAAAAAGACCGCCGAGTCCGAATCATAAGACCTTCGCTTCCTGATACATCTGCGTTTTGGAGGCGGGCCAGAGTCTAGTGTCGTCGATATAGAAAAGTCCGAATCAGATACCGATGGATTCCTCGCAGCCCCAACCACAGAACCCTTGCATATCTGTGTGAAAACATGCCTATTTAAATTCCCCCTACTCACGAGTCTTGACAAAACAACCTCCATCCAGTGAGAGGCTCCGGTCGAGTACAGAGTTTCTTCCTCTCGTGGTAATTCAAGCCAGACTGCGTGTCAAAAGATTGGTGGCAAGCAAGGCAAACAAGCTTGCATGTCGATGGATTAGAGCCAGTTTCACTTGGTTGGCCGGCCTTCAGATTCGCAACATATTCTTTCGTGGTGGAAGAGTTAGCAGCGTAAAACTCTCCGGCAAAGGCTTTAGAAATGGCCGTCCGAGGTGGAATGAGTAAGCCGAAATAATCTGAACGAGGAACGTCTGGAGCTGTGGGATGATGGTCATAATCTGGGAAGTTTGCTGCTTGATCGATAGGTGACCCAGTTATATGTGTGTTCAGAAAGTCATCCTGAGATGTCTGCGTAGTGGTCTTTTCAGTTCCTAGCGGAATTCCCGTGCGCGTCACTCTTCGGATCTTGTATACATTCTGAAAGACAATATTAGCCTCGATGACCTCTACGGGCTATTCTGGGAATGGACGAACCCGTTCCATAACTCGAACATGCCTCACATGAAGGGCGAATTCCATCGCATCTAGACCTTTTTTTCCTACAGGCCATACAGGCCATACTAACACATCGTCTCTTCATTGTTGCTACTTCCCCGCTATTCCCCGACCTCTTCTTGGTTGGGTGGCTATTAGTATTATTCGTATTGGATGCAAAGTCCCCGGTTCCCCCATTTTGTAGGAGGCTCTGATCTGCCCCTTTAACAACAGGCGCCATTGGAGTGGTGCTGTAAGGGGGCGCGGAATACTCGATGCTACCGTGTGTAAAGTCTTGGCTGCTATTATATCCCGTCAGTGTTTGATTCCAATTCGAGGTATTTATGTGTTGGGGTGGTATGTCGGTCATAGTATTCGTAGCTAACGTCCTTTGATACATGGGCGTAGTAGACGAATTGGTAGGTGGTCCATTCATCGAACTCATTCCAGGTGTTTCTTCCGGAGGAACCATCCAACCAACCCCAGATAAACCATTCATAGAAGAATTCATTTCAGGTGTTGTCCCATGAGAAACCCCAGCCAAATTTGGAGTTGCACCAAACATCGAAGGATTCATTTCAGGTGTTGTGCCGTGATGAAAACCAGCCGAATTTGGAGGTGCACCATACTCCGAAAAATCCATTCCAGGAGTTGTGTTGTGGGGTAAACCAGCCAAATGTTGGGGTGGATTATGCATCGACGAGTTCATCAATCCAGTCGCCGTGCTAGAATGCCAAGCCGCCGAATTTAGAAGTGAATCATTCATTGGAGAGCCTCTCATGTTGATTTCTGAGTCATGATATGGAGCACCCGAGCTTGGGGCTGCGTCTACCATTGGAGAATTTGGCATTCTCATTGTCGTACTATCGGTAGAAGCAGCCGAGTTCAGAAAAGAAAGCCCACCATTCATCGGAGCACTTATCATTGTCGGTGCTGTACTCCCAGATCCGTTCATCTTGTTGTTTCCAGAATTGGGGAAGAAATCGGGGGATGACGCTATTGCTGAGGCCGCATCCGAAAACCTACCAAACGCCTCCTGTGCCTGTCCAGCCTCATACGCTTCCTGCTTCTTCTCTTGCGTGCGCTTTGCTCGACGATTTTGGAACCAATTCTATATCCTGGTTAGTATAGCTCATGCTGGCCTCGATTACTTTGACATACGTAAATCCGTACCAAATCGACTCCCATATCCTCAGCGAGCTCACGCTTGACTTGAGTAGTAGGGTATGGGTCCTTTTTGAATTCGCGCTCGAGGTGGCTCCAATTTGACGTACCTGTCACAAATCCCCGGGCACCTAATCTTCCCAGCGATGTGGGATTGATGGCCGGCGTGGCCGCAGAACCTAGAATATCGCCCCCAGCGGACGGATCAAGAGTATCTGCAGTTGAACTTTTGACAGTGTGGGATATTTTTGGAATCGTAAAGTAGGGCTCTCGGGCTGTATTACGGGAAGGCTTCAACTGAGTTGAACTTGGAGTCTCTGTCATCGAATATGAAGGAGCCGTGTTCTGTGAGAGGGTCGTTTGACTGAATCCCTCAGGTTTCCACTGATTTGACAAGGGGGTTGGATTTGGTGATATATTCGAAGATGGGTCTGATTGGAAAGCCGAGTCCGGTGTATACATAGTCGAGGGAGCCATTTTCAAATCTCCAATATCATAACCGGAAAGAAACTCTTCGTCAAGGGCTATCATTTCCAGTTGTTTGAACAACCATTTGTCCTCTTCAGTCAGAGCAAAAGTCCAACCCGGGTTCGGATTTGGGATCTCCCCAGCAGGTAATATGGTATCCAATTTTTCATCTGCTTTTTCTTCAATCGGGCTTTGTGGCGGGGCTATTTGCCCTATTTTGATTCGTGGACTGGTCAAGGCCTTCTGTGATAGATCGTTCTCCGTATCTCCTGTAAAACCAGTCAAAAAAAACCACTCGCCAGCACAATATAGTTTCGTAACGGCCTGGAACCACAGACATACCAGAAGACGTTTGGATTGTTGTCTCACCATCAGGCGAACCTGAGGGCTCTATCTCAAAACCATGGTCTGCTAGAAACGCCTCTATCTCTGCTTCACTAAAATTCGCGATCGCTTCCCGCATATAATTACCATCGTCTTCTGGGGGTTGCCCGAGCATAAGAATATTGTACTCCTCTGCCCCCTCATTGACGGAAGCGAAGTTTTCCATCTCCAAATCCGGTTCAGTCAGAAATTTGACGCTTCTGTTGATGCCAATGCGGAGTATTTATACAAATATTGGAAAAGAATGTATGTTTCGTGATAAAGGAATGGATGGGTCTGGTGATGGATTGATGATTGAGTTGCGAGCTTCATGGTGGGTGGTAAATAGCTTGGATGGGAAGTGGTTGTCGTCGTTGAGGAGGAAGGAGCGAATGTGTAAATGGTAACATTGAGTTGGGCTGTGGTTCAAGGAGGAAAGAGCGACCACTGGCCAGCCCTCCACCCAAATTAGGGTGATCAAAGCTTGTGCCCGTTCTCGGCCTCTTAGAATGGTACAGTATCCTTCAACATACAAAAGTTCGGTGTTCAATTTGAGCTATGGTATCGGTTCTAGTGATAAGTGTCAGTGTAATTTCTTGCAGAAGCTGTAGAAGGCGGGAAGGGAAACAAAGCCAATCCAACAACTTGACGATCAAGTTTTCTCTTGCCAGTAGTTTTTGCCAGTCAGTTGTTAGTCTCAACAGCTGTCGTCAGCGGAAGAAATCAAATAGTAAGTCGTATCTCATGGTATTAACACAAAGCTATTACTCTAAACACCGAATTTTTGCCCCGCAGAAAATACAATTGCATATGCCATCGTCAATCATGATAGACCCTCCACTGAATGTCAGCTCAGTGGCGAATGCCAGTCCTCCGCAACGCCCGAAAACAACGCAAAGGGGGTATCTTCAACAAAAAAAACCCATACTCCAACATCTCATATCATGTATATCATAACTTCTGTGTCTTGACTTCCTCCTTCAAAAATGACTGCACGTGCTTCATCCGGATCGTCTAAACTGGGCCGGCAATGCTGAGACGAGCACGTTTCTTTATGGCGCTGGAAGTAGGATTTAGTCGGTTTGGTTGTTCTGTTCGAACATCCCCATTACCGCCAAGGCTCTTTCTCTTCCACAGATCTCGTGAACCTATCGTCTCATCCACAAAGAACTTCTCGAGCTCTGACGAAGATAATTCCACCAACTTGTTTGGTCTTTCTCGCTCTCGCATCAGGGTGAGAATATCAAAGAGAAGCTCGTGTGGATACAAATCAGGATCTCCCATATCAGTGCGATTCTGCCACGTATACGCAATGTACTTCCGCAAGAGACTATCCGGCGCCGTCTTCTCGTAGATTCGGCGAAAGTAAACAGACGGGAGTCTTCTTCGGGCGACTCTAACTGCGTCAAGCATTGCCAAAGCTTGATTTTGTAGCTTAGGGACCATGAGCCGATCTGCGAGCAACCAAATATCCATAAGCCGACCGCAATTAGTAGTAGAACCCGCTCTAGTATTGGAAAAGGTAATTTCTTGAGTGTAGAGCCAATGTACAAAGGTTCCGAATGATTTTAAATGTACATCTGACAAGCTGAGCTCTTGGCTTTGGCCCTCAATGAAGGAAGAGTTGAATGCGGCGTCGAAATATGGTGAGTAAGCGATGACAAAATTCTTATGGAGAGAATAGCTTTTGAATTCGCCATCTGAACCGGAACGTACTTTCACGACGACCAAGGGTTGCGGATCGCTAGAAACTTGTTAGCAAAGCGTTCAGGTAAAGGAGAGCCAAGGCAAGACATGCAGTAGATTTGGTGTTGTGCTTTCTTCTCGCAGTAACTTGCGTGGTGAAGAGGTTTTCGTCCTGGACTCATCTTGAGATGCAAAGGATGTCGATGCCGAGGAAATCCACTCGTTGGAAGGGGTTTTGCGATGTGAAGTCATCTTCCTGGATATTGCGTCGCAAAACTAGCAACGTAGAAAGCGTGGGCCGGGGAGATCGGGTGGAGAAGGACCCAACTGGCGGTGACAGATTCAATATCGCGACACGAAAAGCGCAAACGTGAATGATGGAAGTGAGAAGGTCTTGGTTGCGCATATGTAACAAGATATATAGCAAGTGAATTGCAGTGGCGCATCTCAAGTAGAGATTCACCCGATCTGTGTTTGGGGGAACAAGTTTTTGATACCAGTCACAAGAAATCCAAGAAATCCCATGCTGCGCGAGGCGCTCGGACCACACATCAACAACCCAGAGGCGGCCGGCCCACGTAAAGTCGGACCAGATGTAAACAAAATTTTATGCATCACGCTGTAGTTTTACCATTTGCCTGGTTTGCTGGGCACCGAATGTTCAGAATGATGCTCAAGATGCATATCATGCATAATTCTTTGTTAGTTTCCAACAGGAGTAACAGCAACAAAGTTGTATTTTTCATACTTCCAGTCTCCAGAGAAGCCCGGCCCCCTACCCTACCATCAGACATACCGGTAAACAAGACCACATCAATATTAAGTTGTTGAGCCCCTATTACTCTTTACAATTTTGCAAACCTTGTTGTTGCAGACTATTTGAGAGAAAATAAGTGAAAAAGGATCAGCCTTTTGTTTGACAGCTTATTATTGATCGTCCGGCCAATAGTGTTCTCCCATTTTGACCCCAACTCTCTGAAAGATGGGCCAGCAATGACGCTTTCATACTGGGGAGGAATTGTGGCATAGAGACTTAATAATGTAGTACGCATGCGAATGCGTACAATAAATCAGTGGAGGAGGAATAGGTAAGTGAGTTCTCTGTGCTGGTTGCGCTAATCAAACTTCAAATTTTAATAGCTCATACCAACATTCATCAAAAGAGAATCCAACAAAACAGGAACCGAAATCCAATACTCCTTGTACCCTATCTGCAAGATTTCAGAGTCAAACAATCTCAACTTCCCCGTGTGCAGCCTGATTGGCTGGAGATTCCTCCCCACCACCAGCCCTCTTTACTACCAGAGAAATTATCCATTCATGAACTTTTAAAACCCCCAAGAGCACCAATTTAGGCGCGAAGACTGCACATCGAAACACCCAATACAACGCATAGATGAGAAGCCACCATTCACTCGGCGTGATATCCTCCTTTGGTGCTTTGAACTCCTCAAATCTAGTACCAAGTCGATTCCAAATTGAGAAAACTTGATCGTTCTGCATGTCAACAATAACACGTTGCCGCTTAAAGATTTTTTATGACAGTCATTTATTTTAACCCTCGTCATTTGTAAATGTCATAAAAAAAGAGGCTGTCACGACGAAACTGTCATAAATTATGCACGTGATATAAACGTGACCAGGCTAAGCCTAAAAGAGTTTAGCGCGCGCATAATTCGCTAGCATCAACAAATTATAGGCCTCATCTGTCACATTAATACCACCATATACCTCCTCACATATCCACTACGATAGCTCCGAATGTCGGTACTCAGGTGAATGCGCGTACATGTTAGCGCTGCGCACGGACCAGTCATTCCAGGCTTTTAAGCCTCCGTAGAACCTAGCTAGCTTCCTCTCTATAGGATGAAGGCGATCGTTCAGTTCAAATCTGCACGTTGCCCCGCTGTATCTACCCCTTTTGGGCCATTATTCCCTCTTTCGGACTCGCTACGGCCACGTGTTGGTCGACCAAGAATATGAAGGGGGTTATAATAATATAATATTCTATCGTTAGGTTATCCTATCATTATAGGGAATAGACGAGAGGAATGGATGAAAGGAATAGATGAGAGGGGTCTCTCTTAGGCCCCCTGATTCCCCCATCGCTCGATTTCTCTGAAATCAATTTTCATAATCAAATGAAGCTAAATTTTCCGATCAATTTTCACGCCTCCCCGCTATTATATGACCTTTATTCATTCGCTTAATCTGATTCTCTTTCTTCCACCAAAATCAGAGCATCGTGAGATCAAAAGGTGGCTGGGAGATCAAGCAGCGAATGAATGCATGAGCTCGCTTAGAAGTGAGGGCATCGTGAGAGGTGGTTGGGTGCTATATGCATGTCTCACCCCCTCGTCTCATATCTTCCGACCCTCGCATTCTCTTCCCGCTTCTCAATTCCCATTAATATAGCCCATTCCCCCTTCTTCCTCTTCCTCTTCCTCTTCCTCTTCCACTTCCACTTCCACTTCCGTAGGCCACTTCCACTTCTATCCTACAGGTAAAAGTATATCCTTATTCTCTCTCTCTCTCTCTCTCTCTCTCTCTACTCCCAGTTCCTGCCCCAGCTCAAACTCCTACTTCTACCCCCACTCCTACTCCCACCCCCATTCCTGGCTCCCATAACCAGATGCGAATAGCTCCATTTTCCACTCCCATTCCTGGCTCCCGTGACCAGGTGCGAATAGCTTCATTTTCCACTCTCACTCCTACTCCCATTCCTGGCTCCCGTGACCAGGTGCGAATAGCTTCATTTTCCACTCCCACTCCTACTCCCATTCCTGGCTCACATAGCCTGATACGAATAGCTTCATTTTCCACTCCCACTCCTACTCCCATTCCTGGCTCCCGTAACCCGGTACGAATAGCTTCATTTTCACCCCCCTGTCCCAGCTCCCACTCCCACTCTCACTCCCACTCCTGGCTCCCATCACCAGGTACGAATAGCTTCGTATTCCTGGAGCGAATGCGACGCATACCGTTTGCTTACCTATGATATAATATAATTTTCGGTGAAACCATATCCAACTCCCCGAAACCATATTTTATCCTAGTTTATCGATCAATACACAAAGCAATAGAGCCCTTTTGAGCCTCATTGATGCGTGTATGCCCTAGCTATTAAGCGTACCAACCACAGTGCCTTAAGAGCTAGCAGCTGTGAAGCTCGGGATTCCCTCAGAACGACCACATTCTAGGGAATACCAACACCGAACACGTTCGAGATGATGGCTGGGCCTCCAGAAGCTTCTGAGGATTAAGGAACACATTGAGAAAGGTGGTATGGGTGTGGTTGACCCTCTGGAGACGGAGGAATAACCGGGAATAGCCTCAAATAGTCAAAATAATAAATGACCTAAATGACAGACCAAATCGGATTTCTGCTGCATAAATAAAATCGAATTTATGCTGCATAAATGTCATTTGTCCTAAAAAAATCCCTATTGCCGCTTGTCCGTGTACATAGATCCTAATTTGTTGGAAACATGGCTGATGTTGAATACGAAGGCGTAGGTTGTAATTGCCACGACGACGGCAGTGACAACGAATGGGAGCTTGATTGCGCTTTCGGTGATATTGGGTATAGCCCATAATGCCTGATGATTCAAGTTGACTCAGTTGGGTTATGTGGTTGATGCTTGTGTGTCTAGATGAAAGATAATGTAAACAGATGGGAGGTATAATGAGAGAGCTTACCGCGCAGAATCCGAGTGGGAGGTAGAAAATGCTCACATAAGTGAGCATTTTCACGTTCTCTCCGAGGCGAGTGGCAGCTCTGGTTTCCAGCAGAGAGCTGGCATTGTTATCAAATATTCAGTATAAAAAGGGAGATATCAAGTCTTCGAGATTTGTTTCATACTTACTCCGTCTCGCAGAGTTTTCACCATCTCGAGTTTGCTCTTAAACTCTTCTTTCAGATCTGACAACCCGGTTCCAATCTCTTTCAATTGTTTTGCACTCCTTCTAAACTCCGCCTCCATTCTCGTTCCATTTTCACGGGCCGATAACTCTGGGGGTTTAACGACACAAGCTGCATCCATCATTTCGCCAAGATCTTCTCTTTCCAGTACTCGCTTAACCTCTTCATCGTAGAACAATCTTAACTGCTTCATATTGTCTGATATACTTGAAAGAAATTCATTCAGGCATCCAATGGCCCAGAAGTATTTTCTTGACCTGGTAAAACTTTTCTCGTCAAATAGAAGGGCCGTATACTGTTCTAGCTGCATGAAGTCTTCCTTTAGTAGTTTGGAAAGATAGTCATCTTTCCTTTTCCATGCGTTGATGGCTTTATGCAGACTCTTACCAACACATAATTTTGGCCTGCAACATTGTTGGCAGCTTCAGGATAGGCCGCGAATCAAATGATATCTTAGTTGCGTCCGAGTCTGCTTTTCCGAAGATAATAATGGTATAAAATGGTGAGAATATGTCCGAGGCGTAGATCCTAACCTAGAAGGTGATCAAATTAGCAGAATTCTCGTGATAGCCATCGTTAGGTTCCATACTGTTGCTGAACACTCATAGATGGCATTAGGCCGTCGTTGTTCTGGCAGCTTGAATAGTTCTCCAATTTTTCGCTCTCCTCGGCGGAAACCTCGTTGTTCATTGTCGTATTGTAAATCCCGAATGTCAAAAAAGGTAATGTGGAAAATCCTATGGTACGATCTTTTAATGTCTTCACTTGTCATCCTCTCGCAATTCCAATACGACTTGGTTGCAATCTCGACAGCGATGTCATCAAGTTCAAAGTGAGGAGGATTAAATAGATATGGGAGTCGCCATTTCCCATCAAAGTCATGCAACTGAGATTCTGCCAATAATTCTAACCCATGGACGCATCTGCAAAGTTTTCAACGAGTTGCATAACCTTTTGAGACATCTACAACTCACATTATACGGCGCCAAGGTGCAATTCTCCACACATTCCAAGCGGGGGCGAATCCGTGTCTAAGAGAGTCATAGGTCAATATTTGGAGCGGGTTAGCTAGTGACTTCAAGTTCAATGGCATACGTACTCTTCAGTAGAGACCACTATCGGCGTGCCAAAGTCTACTGACCTTTCGTCTTCATAACCCACGCTAGCTATAACTTTGCCAAAGTGTTGGTAGCTTGATCTTCCTGTCCACGGATCCAAGTCACAGACTACAAATCCCGTGTACTGCGCCTGGTGAAATTCTTCATTGAATTTCCTTAGGTTTTCGATGTTAGTGAGAATCTCGGTTTCTTCACTTTCGCGTAGGCCGAGTGCCTCGGGGTGCATGCAAAGGCTAACACGTCCATCGTCTGGAACAGTGCACAATGCGCCAAATGCTTTCTCAAGCGCGGTTTTGACGGTCTCCGTAAGTTCTTTCGTATTGCGGAACGATGATTCATAGGGAAATCCCCAGGTTATCTGCAAGCGAGGATCGCATGTCGATTTCAGTGATAAACCCGACGCAACATTAGTGTCCTCTTCTTCACATAGACTTGAGTCGGATGCTGTGTCTCTGTCGAATCCCGAACAAGGAGTCGAGGGTCTTGATGGTGGAAGAGGTATGTCTAATCCTTAGTAAAATGGCGGGCATCATGAAAAAGAAAAGCCTTACGTGCTGCATCCTCCAGGGTGTATGTATGTTCGTACCAGCGCCAAAGGTTTTTCTGCAGCTTGTCTACTTCTTCGCTGTCAGCTTTATCGTAGGTTTTGTCGTCCGTAGCTTTGCTCTGTTTCTCGACACCAAGCTTTTGGTCGATGCTACGCAAAAGCATCAGCATCTCTTGCGAAACCCGAGGACTGCCCATTTCTGCAAGTGAACTTAAATTCGTGGAATTCCCAGCATCATCGTCATCGTATATTTCCACAGCTTTACCAGGTAAGTCCATGGCTATGTGATTCTAGTTCTTCGTACTCGAAAGGTTTGGCGACAACAGTGGACTGGGAAACGGCCAGTAAGCGTAGTGAGAAGACGAAAGATGTTGGAGGGGAAACCCCACCAAGAAAAGAAAAGCAGATCGAGATTGCGACGAAAACTGAGGTTCGAGAGCGAATGAGTTGTCGAGGTCAGTATGCGGCAGGGGGTCGCAGCCTGCTTCCCAGTGACACGACGGGGCAGCAGCAGCCCGAGGTTAGTCACACGATAGTTCGAAGCGAAAGTCATATCCATGAGGATAACCAATTGAATGGATAATAAGAACCGGAGAATTGTGAAGAAACATATCCTCATGTAGCACGGGCCGCTCTGTATTTTGGTTGTTATGCGAGCCAATATTGGTGAAAGCTGTTGTCTAGAAGTTGTTATACCCGAAGAATTGCAGTGAATGGTGAAGCAGCAGAAGTAGAGGAGACTATTGGTACCCTGGGAAGCTTTAATTCACCCCTCCTACCTATCCCCAAACCTCACAGCTCCCATCCTATCCCGACTCCACACCTCAGCCACTACCCAGCGAGGTTATATAAACACAGCCGACAGCACAGTAAAGGGACCTCAAAGAAACAGCGGTAGTCATCACACCTTCCACTGCCTTGCTGTCCCAGTTTCCCGTTTCGTAAGAAGTGCTTTAACATGATATCCAGGGAAGGGAGAGAACGAGGCGGGGAAGGAGATGTTTGGTGGATATGGAAATAGCAAAGAAAGGTAAAAGTTTGAGGAGTTTGTATATGTGTGAGCTTGCTTCGAAGGAGGTTTTGCTACCGAAACATGTAGTACCACCGAAACCCGCTTCTCTCCAACCTTACCGAGTTCGAAAACCCACTTTACAAAAAGGAGCGAACGTTCGTTACTTGCAAGCTGTGCGTGAATATAGATCAACCGAAAGCACAAAACCATCGACACGTACGCAGCTCCGGGAATCAAACGGCGGTGAATTGCGCCGGTAATTGGAATACCAGACGTTCTTCAAGTTTGTAACAGTGAACTGCAACACTAGCGCGTGATTGACTACGTGAGCTCTGAGGGAGGAAGGGATTGAAGAGGTGAATGCACTTGGGAAACCCACACTTGCTGATCTTGACATGGCGCACAGGAAATAAGAAAAAGAAGGCACACTGGAAACCTCCTCCAAGGTAGCAAAATAGAATTTTAATAATCAACCATACGCAGTAAGGACCGACTTCTACCTCTCGCATTACTCAAAAAGCAGAACTCATCCACCCACCCTCCCCTATCCCTCATCAAATCACTCTACTCCACATTAACCTGACATACCACTCTCTCTCACCTCCTAAGAACTCGTAACAACACTAGCCCCCACACACCCATAAGGCGCACTCCCATTACTATTGAACACCCCCCAGCTCAACGCAAGCACACCCTGCCCCTCCGCATCCTGACTCTCACAAGCGAAGAAACTCTCAAGCGCGGCATGTAATTCCGGCTCCAAGATCCCCCCCTCACTCTCCTCATAAACACTAAACCCAGCTCTCCCACTACTCTGTCCCAAGACCGCAGTTACGGGAACACTAATCCCGTAATCGTCGCCGACTTCTTGCATGTACATAGCATACGGCTCCGTGGTGCCAAGGTCGAAATCGAGGTAGGTGCTGTTTAGGTAGGCGGGTGTGGCAGTGGCGGTGGAGGAGAAGATGAGGTTGTAGGTGTTGGGGGTAATGATGTTGGGAGAGGTGGTTAGGACGAGGTCGTCGGGGTAGCCTTCGGCGGAGAGGGAGAGGGTGAATTCTGAGGTTGAGAGTTGGCGTTTTTGAGAGGGGAGGGCGGATGTAAGAGGTGCCAAAAAGGCCAGAGCGAGAGTACTAAGAGTGAGGGATAGCATTTTGATTGATTTCGGGAATGCAGGTGAGGATGTTCGATGTTTGGTAAGTAGTATATCCTTGCAAGTTATGCTCTTGTGCGTTGGAGAAATGTTCTTGCCAAGGAAATCGACTGTGATTTTATATTCAAAAACGGTACGATCAATTTTTGGAGGTATGTAGATCATCACTGATCACTGGATCCGAGCTCGTATCAAAATGCACTTTTGGGTCGTCCTTCCACATGATAGTCCGGATTTAGAAATAAACGTTCTTCAGCAACGTCATGCACGTTGCGTGTAACAGAAGAAATGTTCGTATTCTGCAAGTTATGTCCGATCGGCAATCTCTAAAGCGTTAGGATAGCCGGTGTAGTACTAAACTTACTGCACACTGTACAGTACATGTAGAAATTCGGACATCGTGAAGCTTTTGCTATGCGAATGTTGGTGCCTGATCAGCCGATTACACAATTCAAGTGTAAGGTTGCAATGCAATGCACCCACATACATGGTAGGGCTGGCGATGAGGGGGTTGTTATCACGTGAGATTCTAGGTGATTGGTCCCGGCTATATCCCGTATTGCTAGACAGCAACGATGTAGATTGAGGCAATTCAACGTAATCCCTGATTTATAAAATGGTCCGTTTGAAAAATGAGACAAGCATGAATAATGGCGCACAAGAGTTCATGGAGAAACAAATCGTCCCAAAAAAAGTGGCGGGGTCTCAATATCACCACCACATGCAATATATGATTTGACCTCGAGCATGAACATGAGGGGCTTATGGTTGCTTGAAGAGTACAGAGTACCGCGACAGCAGCAGTATGCCTGCTCATGATGAACTACGTATGGGAGATTGGAAAGGAAAACTTTGAGAAAGACAAAAAGAAACAAAAGGTTACTTTTCACACTCGCTAATAAAGAGGAAGTTGGGGTGAAACGCAACTTCGCGGCGCAAGCTCCATGGACATATATCAATGCCAACTATGACACTCATACGGGGATATCATATTAGCCAGAGAAAAAAGGTTTCTCACCTCCATATCCCCAAGCAATTCCTTACAAATTTTCCATACCAACGCCACACGTGCCCAGAACCCAAAAACGCCTGCAATGTTGCTGTGTCGTCGGAGACAGCTTATTCTTCCACTTCCATGCCGTATCCATCAAGCTCTTCTTGGTCTTCAATCCTAGCTCTGTTCGCGTTTTCTGTCAGGGCTTTTGTCTCTGCTTCAATATTGGGCCGACCAAGAATATTCCCAATTACATCCAAGATCCTGGCCTGCTCTTCTTCCCCAGGAAAGCGCGCGTCCATTTCCTCAATGATGGTGTACAAGTTCGCCAACTTGGTTGGTCGCAAATTGAGGATCATGATGATCTCGCCCTTCGTAAAGTCCCATTCGTGGAGTCCTTTGAGGAGATTCTTGATCGTTGCTTCATTGTACAACACTGGCTCACCAGGCTGGGTAGCAAGTGGCGACGGTGCTTCGCGGAAATATTCAAGTAGCTTTTGCGCATTCATGGTCAGCACGCTATTCAATCCAATCCGCGCATATAATCATGGCTTACATTGATGGATATGGTGGCAAGATTTCCTGGTCTTCGGTCTCCATGGTCCTCTACCTTTCCTTTCAATCCCTTCTGCTTCCTCTCTGCCTTCAGCATTTCTAATCGATCGTTTCTGCGCTGCTCATATCGCTCATCTTGCTGGACCAGGTGGGTGAAGACTTCATAGTTGGTCAGCGTCGCAGATTGCGCCTCTAAAATCTTCATGGTGTTGACAGCACGGGATTTGCGGGATCAAGAGGAACGTTGCAGATGGCACTGCGGTGGTATGATTGATTTCTTTTCCTGACCTCTGCCACATGGAAAAAACGCCGAACTGCTGCCGTTGAGCCTGTGGTTGCAGGAGAGTTTTCAGAGGTTGGCGGGTTGGCGTGAATGACCCCTCGCTAGGCCGCTTTAGGCTAAGTGGCTTGGCGTGCACTAGTGTCCAACTGATCTCTCTGCCGCTTTGAGCTTTTTCAGGTGCAGGCAGACCCGAACAGTTTTGCATCATTTTTTCCGCTCCCACCACATACCACCAGATGGATTATACCTCTCAAGACCGACCTGCCATTCTTCCCCCTCTTTCATAACCCCAATCTTCCTCTTTGCTTCTCTCCAGAAACCGCTTTCTGAGCAACAGAAGTGCCAGTTATCGCCATCCTTGCTGACGCCCTCCTGTTTGTTCAGCTATATTTCGCCCGCCTACCCACTTAACGAAATCCCGCAAACCACCGCTAATTTTCCCTCTCCCTCTCCCTCCGATCCAACCGTCCATCGCACGCATCCCTCAATAAAATCAATAATCGCTAGCCATGGTCCGCAACATCGTTGTTTTGGGAGGCAATTCCCACCCCCACCTCGTCGCTACTATCTGCAACATTCTTGGTGTACCCCCCTGCAATCGGATCCTCAAGAAGTTTGCGGTCGGAGAGAGCCGACTGGAGATAGAGGATTCTGTGCGTGGGAAAGATGTTTACATCATCCAATCTGGCGGCGGGAAGGTTAACGACAATTTTATTGATCTTTGCATCATGATCTCGGCCTGCAAAACAGGATCTGCCAAGCGTGTTACAGCTGTCCTGCCTCTGTTTCCCTACTCTAGACAGCCCGACGTACCATACAACAAGGCCGGAGCTCCTCTTTCAAAGGCGCCTACCGACGTCAACCGAAACGACTTCACCTTTGAGAGCAGACCCCCCACTCCAAGCCCTTCCAATCCACAAAGTCAAGGCCTCACAAATGGCACGGACGCTTTGCAAAGAAAGCTGGGCAAGGCTTCACTCGAACAGCAGAATGGACATACATACACAAATGGAATCACCCCAAGACGCTCAGATACAGTTGATTCCCTTCAGTCCTTGGCAAATGGAAGGGACCGCAACGGCTCATTGGAATCGCTAGCAGTTGGTGGTGGTGGTGGTGGTAGTAGTGGTGGAGGTGGTGGGCAAATGTTCACAACCCACGACTACGAAAAGCCAGCCAATATCAGCAAGAGCTTGTTCACCCCCAAGCCTGGATACAAGCAATGGGTTGCTCAGGCTGGAACGCTGGTGGCAGATCTATTGACATGTGCCGGTGCTGACCACATTATCACCATGGATCTACACGACCCACAATACCAAGGCTTCTTTGACATTCCAGTTGATAATTTGTATGGCAAAAGTTTATTGAAGAGGCATATCCAGACCAAGATACCGGATTTCAGAAATGCTGTCATTGTCAGTCCTGATGCTGGAGGTGCTAAGAGAGCAACTGCCATTGCAGATGACTTGAACATGGAGTTTGCATTGATTCACAAGGTAATAGTTACTCCCAGTCTCAACTTTGCGCAAACTCATATCCAGTAGGAACGTCGTCCAACCCGCATTACTGATCGTCAAAATGCCACCATGATGTTAGTTGGAGATGTCGCAAATAGAGTTACGATCCTCGTAGATGATTTGGCCGACACCTCAAACACAATCACTCGAGCAGCGAAGCTATTGAAAAAAGAGGGTGCCACTCAAGTCTATGCTTTACTCACGCACGGCATTTTCAGTGGAGATGCCATTGCGCGTATCAATGCCTCTGCCCTCGATAAAGTTGTCGTGACCAACAGCGTACCTCAGGATGAGCATTGCCGAATGTGTCCTAAGCTGGAAGTTTTGGAAGTTGGCGGTGTCTTTGCTGAGGCAATTCGTCGCGTCCACCATGGAGAATCCATCTCTGCCCTCTTTTGGGATTAAGGCTGTAGGCGTTTCCTGGGGTATTTCGTTTGTTATTGGAGGTTGCATCTTACTTCTGGCGTTCAATGGAACCAATGGGCATTGGTTATCTGTGGTAGTGAGCTTTGCGATATGCCTTGCCTACCTTGTGTGCCAGATACAATTGCTATACCCATCAACCGTTCTGCGGAACCATACTGACTTCCAACTGTTGTTATTTGGAAGACATAGACAACCATATGAGATTTCCATGGACGCTTTCCCAAGTGCTGGATATAGGCGTGGCACGTTTATCTCTTGTTTATAAGAGACTATAGATATTGGAGTAAAGAGACAGCGTAGAATTGGACATGAATTCAGAGCGATGCTGAAGTGTTGAGTGTGTGTGATTTTCATTGGGTGAAGTTTGGTGATCTTTTTTGCGAGAGAAAGAGCGCAAGTGGCAGTTACTATTTCTGGCGCTCCTGTAGGATTATCAGCCGAGGTCACAAGAGCAATCACCTCGACCACACATCATCCTCCACCTCCCAGGTTGATAGGGATTAGCTTTTTTTCTAACCTCATCGCCACAAGATATCATGTCTTGAAAGTGTGGCGCATGGCTTCAAGAGAGAAAAAATGGCTGCTTTCTCCATTTATTTGCAAGGTGAAACATGGCGATCCTAATCTTGGGTGCTGGAACCCCTCCGGTGGATTTTCGGATATGCAAGTTGAAGCCAGTGTGAGGCTGGAGCCTCGATGAATGACTAGAATTGTGCAGGGTAAGTGGCGGAGTTATGTAAGTTATGACTAACTGTGCATGGTAGTTCAGTGGAGACGATGAGGTCCTCAAGCTTTTGTTCGTTTAGGCAGCTCGGTTAGGTTCTCGTCTCCTATTTTTTTTCTCGAATTGCTTAACTGCCGCAACCGAACAATGGACCCCGGATTGCGCCAGAAACCCCCGCCTTGGCCAACCTCAGACGGTTGGTTGGGTTTTAACAATTGTGGCTGGGCAATTATTGTGGTTCTTCCAGAAGATCAACAATGCCAGAGCTTGGGCCCGCGGCTCACGATATCAAGTTGTTGACATCTTTTCCTTGATGGATGATCTATTTTTGTTTTCAATTAATTGAGTTTGACTCGTGGTGCGTACTGTACTGTTCTATGGTTCTCCGCTTGAAGACTTGGAGATATCGACGTCAACGAGACCAGAGTTAAGCTCAAGTGCAAGCGAGTATACGGAAGCTTAACACGATGAAGTAACAAGCACATCATATCAAACCAGCGCTGAACCGGTTATGGTTCTCCCCACAAAGCGGAGTGCAGTAACATACTGGAGCTTATACGAGGGATTCCACAGTATGGACTTTCTAAGGCAGATCTATGGATTCATATAGACTTTAACCTGGGTTTCATCGTATCGGATGAACGCCAAGGCGGGGAACTAGCTCCTTGGACCACCTGACTTTGTATCAGGAATAGAGTATGGGGCGATGGCTGAGGTTCTTGTGATGGTCATGGAGGATGTTCATGGGGAATACGAGGAACAGTTCTTGGTTTTGTTTTGGAGCAGCTATGTCATATTGTATGCCCACAAGTTCTGTCTAAGCTTCGAGACATAAATACTTGGGATGAGACGCACTTGGGCTTCTCTCTTCACCCTCACTCTCACTCTCATCACCAACCCCACCAACAATCGTTACTTTTCTTAGTATTTCCTTCCTCTCAAACGCAAAATCATTCTCATTTTCAGCAACCTCTCTCACTCACTCAACTTAATCACCTCCCAAAACTCCAACCATCAACATGTTCGCAAAGTCTCTCCTCACCGCTGCCATTGCCGGCCTCGCTATCGCTGCTCCAGCTCCAGCATCTCATCGCCGCCAAGATGATTCTGCAACCATTGGCCTTATCGCCATCCGTAGCGGCTCCGACTTCCAAAACTCTGCCATCAACGAAAACGGTTTCAAATTCTGGATCGGCAAAGACACATCCAGCTACTGCCCCTCAACCGTCTCATCCTGCCCCAGTAAGCCCTCCCCCTCCTCACCTCCCCCTTAATCCTCGCTAACCCTCTTTACAGACAGCACAGAAACCCAATTCAACGTCGCAGCCTCCTCCAACAAAGTCTCCCTCAACACCCAAGTCCCCGGCGGTCAACAACTCTACATCGACGCCGATGGTTCTCTCACCGCAACCCAAGCACACAGCGCAAACGTCGGAAACGGAACGTTGGCGGGCTTCGCATACACCCCGGCAAATGGCAGCACCATTGGTGATTTCCAGTTCAGCGGGAATGACTTCAGCGCTTGCCCTGCAAATGAGACTGGTGTCTATCAGATATTCGCTCTTGCAGCGAAGGGATTTGTGGCTGCTGATGACTGCCTGGGGATTGCAGTTGGGGCTGTGACTGTGGACAGTGCCCCAGTCTTTCAGTTTAACTAGGGGGTTTCTCTTGTAAGGATGTAGAGGTGGAGGCCCGGCACTTTTTGATGATGTCTTGTGGAACTTAGCGATTTTGTTTGGTAACTTGGGAGTTTGGGTATGATTGAGGTCTGGGATTTAGAATGAATATAAACATTTGGGAACAACTTGCGATTTGATGATAGTTTTGATGTGCCAGATTGTACTATTGGTTTACTGTGGCCGCTCTCTATTGTTTTGCATCTAGGAGAACTAAGGTCAAACTTGAAAGTGTATGTTGGCCAATTCCCCCGGGGCTAACGTGAACCAATCACCGGCAAACAACCATGTTTGAACATTCACCATCTACCATAAATATCAGCATTGTACCTAGCAAGTTATGGACTTGATAACGGAAGGAGGTCGCATATTCCAATTAGGAATACGCATCTGGGAACTGCAGCCGATTCTTCTACCACCATCTCGTGGCTTGAACCTCGAGTTCACACACATTTTCTCAAGGTTTAAGCGAAGGAGGGAAGTGCAATGCGTGTTTCAGAATTGTTGAAGACTACTCAGGAAGCATGTTAGAAACTTGGCAAAGCGGTTTTCGGTGGTGAGTTATGATTCGGTAGCAGCAAGTGGTTTCACTGACTTGACACTCCACAAGACAGCCGGCATGGAGTGCAGTATCATCCAGTCATTATCACCAGGAAGTCATCGACTCATGCCCTGGCGTCGTTCATTGCGCCCGAGTTTTGGAAAATTCCTATTGTTTCGGTTGCGATCAGCCACCTCTCTATGACCAGCAGTGTCGTCGTCCAGACCAGTGCTATGTTTTATTGCTGTAAAGCTTATAGCGGCTACTTCCCTCTCTTCATATATGTTTATCCGAATGCTGACTTTTTGTGTAACTGTTGATAATCTGCGTGAAGAATATGGAAACTAGTGCTGCTGGCAACCTCAATTAAAAGGAGTGAATTTCCCCGAAATGCTAAACTCATTGGTGCGGATTCCGGTATTGATTTCATAGCAAGGGAGGAAGGAATATTGTTTGGCTGCTTGAGGTTGGGAAATTGACTGGGATGCAGTTGGGGTGCGGCAGGAAATCTTTGGGAGAATCGAAAACAATTCTTGCTTACTGCATTCTACCCTTTCCACAATTCCTTTCCATGATGCGCTCATCCTTTTCACCCCGCATTTTTCTTCAAGTTCTTTCCTCCGACAGCTTTTGCCGTCTCAAAAAACCTGGAATGTAAAGGTGAGAAATGCATTTCGGTAGTACTGTAGGTTTCGGTAGCAAAGGAAGATTCGGCTCTATTACCACTCGAATAAAAGTTACCATCGACTCAGGCTTTTGCTTTCCAATATCGTACGTGAACTTCTGAATTCCCCGTCTCGAGTTCATTTTCGAGAACTTTACTCACAATTCAGGAATGGCGAGCGGAAGACTCAGATAGCCCCTTGTGCAAAGTGGATGTATGTCGAACGTGTTGTACGCTCATACACTTTGGTACCTCTTTGGGTTTTTATAGCCTGCAAAACTAGTGCTTAGCTAGGTTGAGGCTTGAAATTCTAAGCGAGATTTGGCGTTGCCGACTGGTTGTAGATCTGGAGTAAACTGAGAAGGTGAATACAGTACTGTATACCTAGGTAGCTTTGGGGGGGGGGGGCGCACAATGCCATCGAAGCTGCTTTCTTAATTTCAAAGGCAATATCAAAGAGGGGAGCCGCATTTTGAACTAAATGTTTCCAAAAAGGAAAGCACAGATTTATGCCATAAGATTGTCAGATTTCTCGGCTTCAACGAGATGAACATGAAGTGGGTGAGACGGAATGAGCTTAGATCGTATCAACAACAAAAATGAATGGAAAGCCGTATAGATAACGAAGAGAGTGCAAGAGATGTACTGAAAATTGAGCGATAAACTACCCAGTATTGCAGCAACAATCAAAAAATCGACAAATGCAATGCGAACTGAGCGCGCAGAAAAATTAGCGTCGCAAAAACAACAGAAATGCGATGAGACGCCCAAAAAAAAGAAGGCCAAAAAGGGACGGGCCACCGGAATATTGGGAAGAGCTGTAGTCGAGAAGGCCAAAATCTTATCGTCTGAGAGACTCTACATACGCAAACTTTTGCTGCTAAAACTTACCATCGAAGTCACTTCAGCCACTAAATTCAAGCTTTAGATTAACCGGAAGTATGAAGTCATGGATCGAACTCTTTTAAGTTGGACATAACTAAATCTCTTATCTAATCTCCATGTAATAAGATTACTAGATACCCCGGACGTAAATTTGAAGCATTCCCGTAGTAGTAAAGCGAGCTTGAGCCTTGGAACGGAAAGTGCGAATAGCTTCTCCCGAGGCGCAGCCGTAAGCTAGACGAAAGGCGGGGTTCCCCACGTTATAGATGCGTTAGGGGCTATTAGGGGAACGCTACAGAGGCTAACTAATATCGCTTTAGGAATTCTGCCGCCTTTCACCGCGCGAAACTCGATTTTGACCAACCGGAGCTCGTTCGCATGTCTCGGAGGGCATAAAAAGCTTATATCAACTCTGCTTTTTCCTAACAATGGAGGTGACTAAGCGCCAAGATCACATCAATCTGAGGGGTAACACAAAGCTCGCAAGCTCGCTTTGGATAAGACCTTCCAGTATTTATTTGCTGCAGACAATCTTCGCATTTTCTGTTTCTCCTGTGTTAAGATTTTTAGAGTGAAGACCACTCTTACTTTCCATCTTCATCTCTTTCATGACGCCTGGAAGTGAGTAAGTTCTCATGATTCTGTTGATTTTCTCAAGGACATAAAAATGGTGCTTTGAGAACATAAATGATTACTCTCGCTTTGACCTCGGTTCTCGGCGGTTTCCAACGGCTCTTAATATCAGGATATGAAATATTCGAGTCCACAAATCTGCACTTTCTATCTGCCTATGCACTCTACCCCATAAAGTTCCCCTGTGACCCCGGATTAAACCCTCCGACCTCAAAATCACTCATCCGAAAGTAGCAACACGCATGCATACGCATCCCAGCATCGTATTTCCTCGTATAAGCTTTTTTCGCAAATGCTCAATTGGCTTTTGTAAAGCAAGGAGTAGAGTTTGGTAACGGAGCAGCATCTTAGTAACAATCTCTTGGCATGCATACCAATTTGGATGAATCGATACATCTACGTACCTCTAATTATTGGAAATTATGTGCACTTGCATTCTGCTCCGCATTTGACCCAGAGAATTTGGGCAAGCACGACACTTAGACATGAAATGCACGAGAAATGCATGACGAAAAGGGAATGCAGTTCGGGGAGGTTGATTGTAATAGGTCGCTGAGTTTGTTGATTTAGGGGCTTTGGCCTGCTCGTATTGCTTGATTTTCGCATTGCACTTCAGACTTCTCATAATTTACAAGACTTTTAACAATGTGAAGTAGTATATACAAAACTTGGTCAATCTATGGCAAAATCATTGTAGAAGATGGTTTGTGCCGGCTGATTGACCTAAGTGAAAATGCTTACAGAGGATGGATTGGGCGATAAACCGCGGGCCACCGTCACTACAACGAGCAATTGCGGCAGAAAGACGAATCCCAGACATCTTGGCGCTAAAGTAGACTGTACAGAGATCGGTTGTAAAGTAAGTTGAAGATTCTCTAAATATTGTTTCTGTAAAATGTGTATTTTCAATGATCCCGAGCCTGAGCCACAATGTAGGATCCCAGAACTATCAGTTTGTGGTAACACTCCTTAACTGTCAGCCTAAGATGAACCGCAGAAAGCACCGCCGGATACGATGTTCATCTATGGAAAGAATCTTTCTCTAGGAAACGTTGCAGCAATGAAGTTTTCCTCAACACAACTTACACAAGTCCCAGGTGTATTAAAGAGAGTCTTCTGCTCATCGAATCCACACAAAAATCTATCTCATAACCCAACACCACCACAATCAAATCCCACTTCATCCAACCTCTTACCTCATAGAAATCATGAAGACCTTCATTCTCCTTTCCATCGCCGCTCTCTTCTCAGTTAATTCAGCCGCCTCCGTTATCCTATCTCCAGGATATCTCTGCGAGCTCGACGCCGAAGAGATCACCACAATAGCAGGCGTATGCTATGACCTGAGCGCGTCTTTCAATAGTGCACATGGTTGCACGGCTCCCAATGTCCTGCGAATTCACAGGGAAAGCACCTGCGATGGCCTTCCGATTCAGGTGAATGCTACTGAATGTGCGACCTTTGGATCTGGTGTTCCGATCTTGTCGTTTAAGTGTGTCGCCGAGTAAGGGCTTGGATAGTGGATTTCGAGGTAGCAATGGTGAGTACACCGGCCGCTTGGAGGAAGTATGGTGAGAGCACGGCTGACAGATCTCAAAAGGCTTCGGTTGCTTGTACGGGGCTGTTGTGGAACTTGGGGTGTTGATGGGATATCGTGGGTTTGCTAGAGCTTTAAAATTCGTGGCCTGTTTATGATGTCAAGTTAGCCGCAGTTGAAGGTTCTCGCGGGAGGAATTTTGGCAAAGGAGAGAGAAATATTTGGGGTTGGTTGAGTGAAGGCTTGAAGGTTTTCTTCAAGTCTTGGGAATTACAACTTTTGATCTTTCTTCTCTCGGACTAGATCAAAAAGCTTTGGCAACCCATCATTGTACCACCCAGAAGCCCTTGAGGCAGTAGAACCGTGGCCCAAGTCCAAATCGTAGGCGTCGCGCTTCTTCGCGTTGCGGCCTCGCTTAGCCGCGACGACAACAACAGGCGCAAAGAGAAAAGAAAAGAAAATCGCCCAACATCAAATCAAAAGTTAACACAAAGAAATAAAAAGAACCCAAGATGGGAAAAGAAAAACTTTGGCACCTGCCCACGTTATGCGCAAAAAAAAAAAAGGTAAGTCAAAATGGCAAAAACCTAAGGCCCAGGTGGGCCTAGGGAAAAAAACCTCCTCTATGAGGTCCTTTTTCCTTCATCCGAAGTCTCCCCCCTGTCCCATATGGCTAACGAATTGTCCTCCGACTCGCGCCATAATACGAATGAGCGGCCACTTGATCACAACTTCAAGTCACTCCTCTTAACCACTTGACCAAGCGGCCGCGCATCCGTATTCGTTGGATAAGCTGGTGTTACTTTACCTTATGTAGGGCCGGAAGGTAGTTGCTGTGGAGACGGAAACTCGCGGGTCTGAAGACATAGCGAGGGCAGACGCCGAGGACGGGAGGTGAATAAATATTCGGTGACAGGTTTAGGATCCATTGCTACCTTAGGTGCCTAGTAGACGGAACAAGATCGCGAAGCTACGTTGGAGGAGGGCCGCTATTGCACGATTTTTCTATTTATTTTGCCGCAGGGCTTTGGAACTTGAGGTGCTCAACAAACATCTACACCCAGTCTCCCAAAATCAGCTCCGCCGCCCTCTCCGCAATTCCATATGTAGCCGTCTGTATATGCCCACTAACCAAGAGCGGAATCACACTCGCATCCACAACCCTCAGCCCCTCCACCCCGTAAACCTCCAAGCTGTTACTCACCACACCCCCCTCAGCCTCCGGCAACATAGCACACGTCCCAACCGGGTGATAAAACGTCCAAGTCTCCTCCTTTACATACTCCTCCCACTCCTTATCACTCTGTACCGCGTCACCAGGCATATATTCCTCTTTCCAAAGACCGGAGATCGGAGCCGTGTTTGCGATACGCCGGAGATATTTGGCCAGGAGAAGCTGCGCGGCGTAGTCTACGGGCGCGGTGAGGTACGCGGGATCGATGGTTGGGGGTGTGTTTATGAGGGGAGAGGAGATGTGTACGTTTCCGCGAGAAAAGGGGTGCATTAGCCCGCCGATTATGGTAAATGTTTCGATGCCATAATTCGGTGAACTGGATGAGGGATATCCTTCTACGCTCGTCAAGCCGTCTGAGAATATGATTTCAACATGCGGTTCCTTGGGGTCCTCCAGAAGCTCAAGCTGTTTCTTCAACGTTGCGGGGGAGTTAGGACCGATTGACTCTTGGGCCAGGGAGATGAGATATGTCGAGTTTTCGGGCGAGATGGTCTGCCATGGGACATACGCAAAGCCACCCGCAGTAAAGTCATATTCCGAAGTCTCGTTGGCGTGCCAGAGTGCGAGTTGCTCTGCTGCGTAAGTGGTGTTGGATTTGAGTTTGTCGATTGAAGTGTATTCTGGTTTTAAGTTGTAGGAGGCGGTGATGCGTGTATGATCATGCAGGTTCTCTCCAACTCCTGGTAAGTTATAGATGGGTCTAATTCCTAGAGTTGAGAGGAGGGTTGCGTTTCCGATACCGGAGAGTTCGAGGAGCTGGGGTGATTGGAAGACGCCAGCTGAGAGGATGATTTCTTTGGTGGCGTTGAGGATGGTGCCGTTTTCTAGAGTCACGCCGGTGGCTACTAGATTGGTGTTGAAATTGATTTTTGAGACTCGGGTATTGAGTTTGAGGAACAGGTTTGTGCCCGCGTGTTCTAGATATTGTACACTTGAATTCAGACACTTGAAGTCAGCTTCTGATATTTGGTAAAGTTGAGGTATTTGATGGGCAGAACGAGTCCAAAGAAATGAGTGCTCAGGACTATGAGCGTAGATAAGTGACACGAAGAGTTTTGGCGAATACATACCTATAAGACCTCGTATAATCACTCTCCCTAACATTAACCGGCTGCCAATCCACCCCCACCGGATTCCCATCAAGACTCTCGTTATTACTCTTCACCCCCAGGCTATTCATAGCCGGCCAAAACGCCAACTGCTGCTCCGGGACCACCCGATCCATAACCGTCTGAATATAACCTCCCTCACCCACCCCCCTTTCACCATACCTATCTCCGTTCACTCTAGCGAAGTTCTCAGCTTTGAGCATGCTGGGATACATACGATTCCAATTCCATCCTGGGTTACCGAGTTCTTCCCAAGCGTTGTAGTCTGCCTTACTGCCTTGATCCCAGACCATTAGATTGAGGGCCGAGGAGCCGCCGAGGACTTTGCCGCGGGTCATTTTGACGCTTCTATTGTTGATGAGGGGTTGGGGTGTTGTAGTTAGGTTCCAATCCCATGGGCCATTGAAGGTTGTGCCGCGTTTTCCTGGACTTTTGGGAGATGGAATTCGGAGTTAGTGATTTTGTTTTTATGAGAGCTGGGGCGGCCGCGGACAAGTGTCAATCTCGTCGTGGAAGAGGGGATGTTTGGAAGAAGGACGTAAGATCTTACATATAGATTCCCGGATCTTCTCTCCCATCACCCCCAGCTTCAATAACGAGAATGCAGCGTTCCGTCAGGTTTTGACTTAGTCGTGTAGCGACTGTTAAGCCAGCTGTTCCTCCTCCTATGACAATCTAACAAAAGGAAAAGTCCTCACAGTTAGAAATGTTACATCTGCTCGGAATTTTAATGTGAAACTCACGAAATCATAACTCGCTTGATCAGCAGAACAGATAACATTACTAGCTTGCGTAAACGAAGCAATGAGTGCCACGGTTAAGAAGAAAGAAATAGACATTTTGGAAAGACACGATAAAGGCACTGTGGTCTGGAAATATTTGACTTTATGAGAACATTTTCAAGAATGGGCTCGAAGGTGGGGGCCAACAGAAGCTTGTTGGTACATTAAAATTAAGGCAAGATAGCATTACTTGTAGACAAAAATAACGGTGCTAACGTGTACCGCAATGCCATCTAAGCTGGACTCTACCTAAGAACAATGGGAAGGAGTGAAGGAGGGGAGTGGGACATATATGGCAAGAATCGAGACTTGAATGTACAGTATAGTGCGTAGTTCGAGATGTGAAAAAGGAATTTTTTGACATATATAGTACGTGACTTGACAGCTGAAGCAAATTGAAGTATTTAGGCTAATTGTGATATCAAAAACCCCACACCTTTGCACCATTGTGGTTACATTGGGACTTGTGTAAGCAGCATGCATGCATGTGAGCGAAGAGTGACGTATTTGACAGAGCAGCGCATCCCAAATAAGCCGACTTGACTTTAAATGGATGATACTACAGTACTTCAATACTCAATGAGTAAGTATCTTGCTTAAAGTTGTGTACCACGAGAAAAGTATTGACGATCAAACGTTACTTTTTGGTGGCGCCTTCCTTTTCTATTCGTCGAGATCGCTTGAAATGACGTGACATCCACTTGAGATAGACGGAACCCCAACTTCTTGAACTTCTACAAATAATAGCGCAAAGCCCCAAACACAACGAAAACAGCGCCAAGACTAATTCTCAAAATGGCATCAACGACTAAACAAAACTTGCTGGTGTTCGGCTCAACTGGATACATTGGCGCCTACATCCTCAAACACATCGTACTGAATAAATCAGCCTTTGGCCGCATTGCCATATTCACCTCACCAAACACGGTTGAGAAGAAAGCTGATGTTATTGCGGAGCTCAAGGGGAAGGGTGTGGAAGTTATAGTGGGCGACGCTGCGAAGGAAGATGATGTGGTTAAAGCATATGAAGGTTTGCGTAACCCCACTTATGACCATCACGTACTGACTACAGTAACGCATAGGTATCGACACAATCATCAGCGCTGTTGGAAGAGGCGCTATTGCGCAGCAGATTTCCTGGATTCAATGGACCACCCAAGTTCCGTCTGTCAAGCGCTTCTATCCGTCTGAGTTTGGGACTGATATTGAATATGATGATTCCTCTCCGCCTGAGATTCCGCATCAGAACAAGCTCAAGGTGAGAGCTGCTTTGCGAGAGCTGCCGGATTTGGAGCATACCTATGTTGTCACTGGCCCGTATGCGGATTCCCAGCTGGGGACAGTTTTGGGGTTTGTCCCGTTCGCGAGTGAGTTGGGTGGATTTAATGTGAAGGAGAAGACTGCGGTTCTGACCGGAGATGGAACTGGGAAGATCAGTCTTACAGGCCTGGATGAGTAAGTACTCTTGCTTATATCCCTATTCATTGTGTGCTAACTGTCCAGCGTTGGGTATCTTACCGTAAAAGCACTTCTTCACCCCGATGTTTCAAAGAACAAAGCATTGAAAGTCAACTCTTTCACAGCATCAGGCCACGAAATTCTCGCCGAGTATGAGAAGCAGACCGGTGGAGATAAATGGAAGGTTTCGTATACCAGCATTGACAGGCTTCGCGAGTTGGAGAAGGAAGCCGTGGCTAATCAGAATCCTGCTGTTGTGCTTTTCGCGCTTCGTCGGATTTGGGCGGAAGGAAAGACCCTTTATGAGAAGCGAGATAACTGGTTGATTGACGGTGAGCATACTGAGACGCTTGCTGATGCTGTGAAGAAGTCTGTTACTCAGCAGGAAGCTGCGTGAGATGATGGAGGTTTGAGCGGGCGGGGGGCTTCGCAAATGACTTGTAATGATTAACGGCTTTCAAGAAATGCAGGAGGGGAGAGAAAGGCGGAGATTGATATCTCGTCCGGTGTGATTTTGTTGTAAATACCACACCTTCTTTTCGTACCAACCAATTCGAAAGTATCATTAGGTACCCGAAGGTATGGCCCTTGCCATATTTCTCTCCATTTCCCAGCATCTCTAGTGTGATGCCATCCGAAGGGCGTCGGAGGATTCGACGCGAACTTGGTGCGACGTCACTCATTTCCTAGATGTTGAGTATAAATTCTGAGTACAGTACTGTACTTCTTTTGCGGGATCTTAACTTTGCTTCATTATTTCGTAACTGAGATACGTTAATTGTGTGCTCGTTTTTTATATGTGTTTTTTGTAGGGCCGACTGGACAGGGAAATTCTCACGCAAGCGAAATGGCTTCATCACCAACCCCAACTCCACCAACATCACAACACATCGTCTGCCTCGACACAGCCTACGTCCAGGTCCCGCCCCTCTCCTTTTCCTCATCACACACCTACGAAGGCCACTACAACACGCCTCTTGACCAAATCGTCCCGCGCATTCAAGATGCGACCGTCGTCATCACCACGCAAACGCCTCTCTCGGCCGCATCACTGGCACACGCGCCCAAGCTGCAATTAATCGCCGTCATTGCCACCGGCTACGATATCGTAGATCTGAACGCATGTCGACAGCTGAGTATCACGGTCTGCAATATCCCCTCTGCATCGACCGAGTCCGTGGCGGAACATGCCCTGGCGCTCTATCTCGCGGTCAAGAGAAAAATCGTGGAATTGGATACCCTGACGCGTGAGGGCATTGAGTGGCCGGAGAAAAAGTCCGCACTACATCGATTTCCGAATATTCCTCGAACTTGCCCTTCGGAAACGATGGGGATTGTTGGATATGGCATCCTTGGTTTGTCCAGTCGTGCCTTTCTTCACATCTTCTAGTCTAACTCGCTTCAGGCAAACGCATCGAAACCATCGCGAGAGCGCTAGGAATGGCCGTCCTAGTCGCAGAGCGCAAAAATACCCCAACCCCATCCATACGCCCCGGCCGAACCGATTTCTACGAAACCCTTCAGAATAGCAGTGTCATAATCCTCTGCTGTCCCCGCGAAGATTCCACTCGCAACATGATAGACACAGAAGAACTGAAATACATGAAGAGAGAAGCTATTCTCGTCAATGTAGCTCGGGGGGGCATAGTTGTGGAAACGGCGCTGGCACATGCGCTGAAAGAGCATTGGATTTATGGAGCAGCGACTGATGTCTTTGCCGTGGAACCAGCAAAGCCAAACTCGAGTCCATTGCAGGCTCCCGATGTGCCGAATCTCATATTGTCGCCGCATATTGCTTGGTATGCGGAGTCTAGCATGGAGAAGCTACAGCGGACGATTAAGAGCAATATTGAGAGTTTTGTGCAAGGCACGCCACTCAATGTTGTCGTCTAAATCGGCCTGTGAAGCCATTGAATTGCTAGATATCTATAAAAGTCTCGATGTTTCGTGCTACGAGCTAGGCACCAGTTTTGCAAGAACCCATCTGCTTCTTCTCGCGGTGGGTGCAGTAATTGGCTTATAAGCTGTTATCCCTACGGAGTTCACCTTAGTGTGCTAGAACACCTGAGAGAATCAGAAATGTGGCATCTACTTCTAGATTCTCTTCGTATTTTCTCACATGATTTGGCACAATGAGGTACAGAATGGAAGAAGAATGGTTCACTAGACCAATTCATTCAGCATTGCATTCATCCTTAAGCACTGACGCTTGATTTGTGTCAAGGACAATCACATCACTGCACATGACACAGAGTTCTGAAATTATATTATCATATTGCGGTTTTCACATTTTTTTAATTCATAAATCATCCCGGCGCTCTGCATACTACTCTACGCATACAACGCCTCTTGAAAATAGGTACATTGGACCGTCGCCACGGGGTCCGTAATCACATTTCCAATATTGTTCAAATCCAACTGTATCGCCGTTGCATTCGACGAGTATACCGGAAAGAAAGGAACTCCATCTCCATTAGGGTTCCCTGTTGCGCTTGTTGCAAAGTTTGTAATGTACTTTTGCAGAGCAGTGGCAACTGTGGCATTGACAGGCGACCCGTCGTTTGAAGTGGTGGTATCTCCGTTGAAGAATGTATACGCGATGTCTTGCCCGTGGATTCCGGGTGGCACGGCAAAATAGTATGAATAACTTGTGTCCCAGAATGCAAGATTCGAGTACCTGGCATTGCAGCCGAAGGACAGTTCTGCTACAACACGGATGGCGCGTTCGTTGTCGTTGGTGTAACCATATGAGCCATCGTACACTGGTGGGTACAAATTATTCTCAATAAACTCCAGAGTAGCGTTGGATGCAACGGGAAACAGCTCTGTCATGGCAGTTTCAAAATCATCCTCAGTCTGGATGAAGGGGGAAGTGAAAACTAGGCCTTCGTTCGAGTTGTGAGCTGCCATGACAGCCTCGAGCTCCGTGTCATACTTGCCCTCCAGCAAGAGCTTTCCAGGCATTTCTGGCACAAAAGTTCCGTCGACCACTGGGCCGAATGTAAAGCTTCCATAAGGCTCGGACCGGGCCACAACGATCGTGTTTAGACCCACAAGATCGTCGAAGTCGACGGCTCGGAGGTCCGCCAGATCGGTTATATTACTGGAGACCAGGGTTTGGGCCTGGGAAATAACTGAATCCCAGATAGCTTCTTGGGTGATGTTTGAGGGGTTCGGCTGCCATCCTGGACTTTGCATTATCGCTCTGTTGAAGGGCGCCTTGGTTCCTCCATAGGCTGTGATTTGATGGAGGATCGAACCTCCTCCCGCAGATTCTCCTAAGACGGTTACTCGTGTTGGATCGCCACCGAATAAGTGGATGTATTCCTGTACCCAGTCGAGAGCGAGTCTCTGGTCATAGAAGCCAGCGTTTGGAACACCGCCCTCATCCGCAAATGTTGGGCCGCCCATAAACCCCTACAATGTAGTCAGTTTCGAGGTACCGTGTTTTACAAGCGCAATTGAAACTTACCAACAGGCCGAGGCGGTAATTCATGGCGACATAGACGACGCCTTCCCCACCATCCTCCTGAGCTCTAGAGATCAAAGTCGCTGGGTTCCCCGAGCTTATCTTGTCACCGGCAACATAACCACCTCCATAGATCCATACCAAAACCGGTAACGCTGAGCCGTTGTCAAAAGCAGCCACTGGTGTAACCACATCCAGAAACAGGCAGTCCTCACTGGTTTTCGCGTTTGCAGCGGGAAGAGTGGCAATGGTTACCACCTCGGTGTACTCGTCCACTTCTTCTTGAACGTCCTCGATAGTCGAGATATTTGCGCCACCAAGATACGTCTGCATGACCTCATACCACCCCGGGTCCGATTGCGCGCAGATTGCACTTGTTTGCCCATCGTTCACGGTGCGGTTGATGGTTGTAGGTTTGATTGGAGCTGCGAAGCGAAGGTCTCCTACCGGGGGATCGGCGTAGCGGATATTGGAGAAGTTGTAGTATTGACCGGTTGTCTGGTTTTGTGTTAGTCGTGAGATAGATGGGATGAGCTTGAGAAATTTCAGGAGGGTTACTCACATTGATTGTTGCTTGCTGAACAACATAGTTGAGATCCACCGTTGGCAAGGTGTCAGCCTGACGCCTTTCCGAAGAGCTGCTCGAGGCTGGCGCAGCTAGGACAAAGGATGAGCTGGTGGCAAGTACAACGATGCAGCTGAGGAGCATCTTGGGGTTGAATATTGGCGGCATCTTGGGAGCTTGGAGACAACAACACTGGAAAAAAAACAAATTTCCACCGCCGCGGTCTGATCTATATATCAAGATTGGAAACCCTTACGGAACAGGGTACATACCCACACATTGACAGAACTACCGCCCCATGATGCTTTCATTGTTTATACCTTGCCTACTCGTGCCGCCCATAAGTATATTCTTACAAGGTTTCGGTAGGAGATAATCTGCCAATAGGACCCTCTGGAATTGATGTTCAACGATAAAATAGCCCACTATATACCCACTTACAGGCTTTGGCGAAACCTTCTAAGAATATACTTATGGGCGGCACGAGTAGGCAATGTTTTTTCTCTCTTTCCACGAGCCCCGAGCTTCTTTGTCTCTTCCATCTCGGCAGAACCTTTCCTAATCAGGGAACATGAACGAGGATAAGCATCGATAGAGACTTGGTTTCATACCGGTTCGCGGCTCCTTTGGGCACTTATGGCTTGGAGGGCCGTAAATTGCGGGGAACGAGGGGTTGGGATCAAGGGCGTTGATGACGGGTGACAGGTCATGGGTGGGATGGAGGTCTCTTGGGAGAAGTGCTTCGACGCGATGCGCACGGTTGCAGCCACAATTGGTGGTGGCAGGGCAGTCCGCGTGGCAGGTTAGGTTGAAAAAAGGGTGTGGGCGGCCGACTAGTTGCTGGGCGGCTAGATTGAGTGCTGGGCGGCATTTTTTGGGATGAACATGGCGTTTTGAGGGCTTGGTGTTTTGTAAGTGAGTAAGTGGTGGCGATGTGTGTTGAGTTCCTTCAAGTGAAAGGCAAGCAGTGACGAAGGACGGACCTACCTTCATCCGAACAGAGTCAGGATCGTGATCCACGTAAATTGCCTAAGTACTTCGTAATCGTACTGTACGGAATGGTAAAATCCCACTTGTCGGCCGTCTGAGTCGCACAAAAGTATCCCTATCTTGTCGTGCGTAACTAGGAGATTGAGCGCCGTAAAGGACGTTTGTTAGTGGTCGACGTTGCGAAGAGTGTTACAATGCTGCTCAAGGGGGTGTGGACTCGGCGTGGCTGATGCAGCGTTGCAGAGTTGCAGACGTGCATTGCAGGCGATAGTAGAGGTACTAATGGCAAAGTTGGTTAGGGGGGTTAATTGCTTCTATTAATACCCAAGTAGGCAAAGAATGCGGCATATTGTCAATACTCAGCCAATACATAATCAGTCTCGAACCTAGGTATTTGCCTGTTATCAGTATCGACAAGCCAACCATCTCTCTTTCATGGCGATTCAGTACCTCAAACTGGCAAGGTGTCGATGAGGTGCTGGCGGGTACCTGGCTCGCGACTCTCTGCATGTACGTCCTCACGTGGTATGTACTGGGATCTACGAAGCACAGACGTTTGATTATATCGTCATTCAATATTCCGTCATGGCATTGTGGGATGCAGGATATTAGATCTTCATCTGGGCTCTGGTCCGTTGTCTCGTGCACAGTGCTTCTCGTAATATTGCGTATTCGAGGAGAGTAGCGAGGATTTTGTGGAGAACTTACTAGTAAGTAAGCAAATCAACGGTTTTCCCTGGTAGGTAATATTTGCCAAAAATATCCACAGTTTGTTTTGGATATAATGGAGGAGATGGTGCATCTGAAGAGTGTGGTCAACTCTTCATACATCAGGTGAACTGCGTGTTCACGCATAGCGCCTGAGCCACAGTCACTTGTCCTTGATCCTGGGGTGTGTGCGGACAAGAACGTTAGCAATTTCGCGAGTATTTTTGACTGGTTGCATTCTGTGATAAGCTTTTTTTTTCGAGATGCACGTTGAGAGATGGCTGGCAGACAGATCACATTCGGACTTTTACGAAGCGTAAACGTGAACTTTGTCGGCGTTTTGATGAATTTTGAGTTCCGACGTCTTGATTCTTTTGGGCAATTCGGGGATTGGGATGAGAGTCTAAAACGGTTTTTCTAGCGCTTCCGTCAAGTCGCTGACGCTTTGATTTCCATGCCAAGAGTCCATTTCCATGTCTAGTAGTCTACTTAGAACTTCTTCGGGGCCAATAATACCCTCCACGTTTCTTCTATACGTATGGACTTTATGCGCTCGCCTAACTTATCCCTCTCGTTCCCCAGACCAGGTTTATACGAGTATCCTTACTTTCCATCAGTCCATGAATCGTTTATTTATCTTCAGCGAAGATCATATATCGGAAAGTGGAGAGGAACGATGATATGCATTGCCGTTACCGAGGTTCAGTAAACTACGCGAGCCCACTTCAGGGAAGACCCCTGAAAGAAGTTGTGGTCAGCGGAGGAAGGAATTATTGCGCTGCATTCGGTTTGACGTGCCACGAGAATGCGGATATACGTCCGTCGATGATATGCTTGATCGCACATTGAATCCCATCTGGTTAAACGCTGATGTTTTAAGCCGCCGACCGATGTGTAGATTCGATAGGCTAGTGCAAAGATTCAATACTTCTAGTGGAGAGATGCCAATATTCGATAGAGGGATGCGAGTTGCGCAGTTTGTGATGGATAAAAGCAAGAAAAAGTGTGGTGGACGAAGAGAAAGTCTTGTTGGTGGGGTTTGAGAGTGAAGACTTTTTGGGCTTTTCGGTTTGGAGGGAACGAGGGTACGATTGTTGGCGATATATTTGGGAAGGAGCAAGAGAGAAAGAATGAGGTCATGGCTAATGATTAATGTCTTGTGGCGTGATTCACTGCGACACAGGCGAGAAGGAATGGAGGAGGGATGGATTGGAGGGGAATGAGTTGCTTCCAGGAGATCATTGTGAGTACGAGTGCGAGGGTGAGATATGAATTTTTCATTGACCCTTTTTTTTCTGTTCCGCATTACAGTATCGTCATTGTCTTTAGCAAATTGTTGATCATTTATTTCTGCCTTCAAGTCTTTCAAGTTCTTTCCCTCTAACCAATTCGCTATCAATATCGAATAACACTTGTACAAGTCCCTATGAAGAATGGGAATGAGTTGCCTGCAGAGATAATTGTTGAGTGCGAGTGCAAGGGCGATATATGAATTTTTCGTTGGCGCCTTTTCTTTTGCTCTGTTGCGAAGTCATTGTCGCCCTTGTCTTTGGAAAATTGATGTTAATTTATTTCTGCCTTCAAAGTCTTGCAAGTTCTTTCCCTCTCGACAAGTAGCTATCAAGATCGAATATCATTTGTACAAGTCCCTATGGAGAAAGAGAACGAGGAGCATACTGAGCAAGAATTTGAGTGCCTCAGAAGCCTCGAGCTCTTAACCCAGAACTCTTTGTGAGTTATACTTATCCCCTTGCGTGCAAGTGTACTACGGGTGTAAGGGTAGAGGTCTGATCGATATTTAACGGCGGATTGAGCCAATAATGAGATGCCATTGCCTATTTGAAGTTGAGCCTCCGACTACCAACTTTACGGCCGTAATACATTTATACGCAAGGTGATAGGCGTTATTACGACATAGAAGTACGTCGAATGGCTGGTGCAGTACTCGTAGGGACGTTTGTCTCTTATGCTTAAACTTTCCAAGTAGTTAGGGGCTTCCCATCGGTCTCTCTTGGAATATGAGTTGTACGTCGACGTTTCATTATTATTTCCCCCGCCGAATTCTGCTTTGGTGTCACCTCCCAATCTTACCGGAGGAGAAGCCTCTTACCCAGTATATCAATATCATTTAAGCAGAATCTTTTTTTGGTATGAATTTCTTAAGCAGCCATTTTTTTAGTCAAGGATATTATATCTGATTTTATACATTAAGCCTAATTCTATTATTGTTTGAGGAATTCCTACTAAAACAAGTTTTTGCTTGAATGATTCCGATATTATCTCACAGGTTCGAGTTTGCGAGTTCCGCCGACGCCGTATCTCCGACTAGATTGGTCACCTCTATACAAAAGCCGATAGACGTATTACCGTAGAAACTCACTGCACTTGCGGATTTACAGAAAAGTACGTACTGTACGCTTTTCATGGGGGGTCCTATTGGGCCAGGAGGCCTCTGTGGAGTTGACGTCGCCGCCGCCAGGGCCACCTTCCATCTTTAAACTCTGGATTAGACCAACAATAAGACGCCATTACCTCTAAACTCGACAATTATAGAGCTGACCAATACTTAGATTTATTCTCCGCCGTCTACGGTATGCCCATACGGCCGTAATACACTTACGACTAAGGGGATAGTATCGGAGGTTGAAAATCCGATCTCCACTGTCATCGACTTTACGGCCGTAGTACACTTATACATAAGTAAAAAAAATAGAATTATTTATGGTAGCAAACATCGATAATCATTCCACATCCACAAAAACCTCGAAACTACATTGCACGACAGGAAGCTGAAAATGGCAACCAACCCGCCCAAGCCAATCCGTGTGTGGCTTACTCGTAGGTGCCCTCCTGCAGCTGACCTGACGTTATGTATAAAGGCTGACTGACGACTTGACAGCTCCTGGTCCTAATTCATGGAAGGCAGGCGTCCCTCCGTCGCTAGATGTAGCTTTACTGATATTATCTATCGTAGTCCGTCTTCTTATTTGAGGAACTTGGACTTAATTACGAGATCAAGTCATTCAGTTTCGAGCAGGTTAAAAAGAAACCGTTCATCGACATCAACCCCAACGGCCGCGTGCCAGCCATCGAAGACCCCAACACAGATCTGACTCTGTGGGAGAGCGGTGCCATCTCCCAATACCTGGTCGAAGAATACGACGTCGACCATCGCCTTTCCTATGACACCCTAAAGGAACGACATCTTTGCAACCAGTACTTGCACTTTCAAATGAGTGGACAGGGCCCTTACTACGGCCAACTCGGATGGTTCCAACACGCACACGCAGAAAAGTTCCCCTCAGCCGTCGACCGGTACGCCAACGAAGTGAAGCGCATCTTGGGAGTCCTGGAGGTTATTCTGGCCGCCAAGCCCGCGGACGAGCAGTGGCTGGTCGGCAACAAGATGACCTTTGCTGATATGGCCTTCGTGCCGTGGAATTTCCGCCTCGACGAGCTTTTGTTGCAGACTTGGGACGAAGTCTGGGAGGGCACGCCTCACGTCCGAGCTTGGCACGAGCGTATGGTTGCGCTCCCCTCTTGGAAACGCTCCTGGGAGCTTCGCGCTCGCTTGATGGATGAGCAGGGACTGCAGTGGAACGGAGTTCCCAAGGGCATCGATAGTTATACTGAGTATGAGGCTCAAATTGCTGCTGATGCGGGAAAGGAGTAAGAAGCCTAGCTGGGACCTGGTGGTCAAGTGTTAGCTAGCATACGAATTAGTAAAGTGATTGCCTGACAGATGTTTTTGGGGGGCTGCAGGTCTATATATCATCCTATTGCACGTCCCATTCAGTAATTCGCACAGTGCAGTGTATTCGGCGCCGTAGGTTATGGTGCATCACAAAGCCATTTCTAGCCTGGAACAGCTGGCGAGAGCCGAAAAGTGAATTTATTTTGAGCATTTAAGAATGACCCAGTGAGGAAGATCCTAATATTCTGGCGTAATTTGACAATAATAAATGCATTACGCTACACCGTAGTCTGATTGCAAGGTGCACTACTCGGGCCACCCGTTGTTGACTCCACCCGGCCACTAAAAGTCGAAATCTCTGCCTGTCCGCGGCGGTGGCTACGAACCTGGGATTGCGTATTTCGATGTAATATTATTCTAGAGCTAGAGAGATCTCTCGTATCGATGGAATTGTGGTTGTGGGCGGTGGCCGAGGTTTTCGAGTTTTTCGCGGATTTTATTGAAATGTTAATATTTGTGCGTATTATTATAATATAGAGCTAGCGCTATTAAAAGATAATTCGATTATCGGAAACGTATTATATGATTAGTATAATATCTGCGATTTGATTTTATTATTATATGATCGATTTTAATGCCTTTAAATTCGTATATAAAGTTTTTATTAAATATTTAGTATTTTTTCTTCGAATGCTTTTATTACTATTATTTATCTATATTATTTATTTATAATTTTTATTAGTAAGGCCCTAATAAGCGATTATTCTTATATTATTTTTATATATTATATATATCGATTAGAGATAAAAGAAAAAAAGGATTTTAGATTAATTTCCTTTAATTTAAGCTTTTTCTTATATAATAACTTTTATTATATTTTATAATACGTTTAGTTTTAAAGGGAGGGGTATTTTAGATATATAAATTTTCTTAATATTAGGGTAAGGAATAGAAAGGTAAATAAGAAAAAAAAAAGGAAAAAAGAAAGAAAAGAAAAGGAAAGGAATATTAAATATATAATAGAAATAGATTATAACTTTTAATTATATTTTTCTTTTATTTAAGATAATAAATATATTATAACAGAATAATCCCTTTTTTTACGGAATTATTATAATTCTTTTTATTTCTTAAAAAACTTTATCTTATAATAGAGGTGATAACTCCGTATCACGTAAGCTTCTAAAAAGATAAAAAACTTAATCGAAAAGTCGAAAAATCGAGGAAAGTCACGTTTTAAAACGTGATCGGCAAGCCACCCGCTCGGCGAGTCGGCTCGGCCCTTCGGGCCCAGCCTCCTCCGCCTCGCGTTGCCGAAACTACCCCATCTCTTTTCCTCTTATATAAATAAATGTGCATCACTACGAATAAAAGAGCTAAAATCCTAGAAATTTGTTTATATATCATTTCAGATAAAGGGGTATATTTGCGACAAAGAAAGTTTATCGCTAGCTCTATTAGTTCTGGCGGAATTAATTATTAAACATCAAACCTCTGGAGAATCCGACTTTTAGAGCTTCCCTCGGAGAGTCTCAGAGAGCCTCAACTCTTGACGTCGGTGGCGCCTGTCAAACCTGCACCTCCACGACTTTTAAGGTTAAGGTTGAGGCTGGGAGCACGTGCTGCTTCCGAACCTCAGGCAGAACTTACCCCATCTCTTTTTCTCTTATATAAATAAATGTGCATCACCACCAATATAAGAGCTAAAATCATAATTTTTAGTTTATATGTTAAGTCGAATTAATTGAAGCATTTGCGACAAAGAAAGCTTTTCGCTATCTCTTCTAGTTATCGAGCCATTAATTATTAAACGTGGGCACTCCCGAGAATCCGACTTCTAGAGCTTCACTCGGAGAGCCTCAGAGAGCCTCAACTGTTGACGTCGGTGGCGCCTGCCAGACGTGCATAAGCGAGCCTCCTGAGCCTCAAACCAACGTCAACTCTTCTTTGGTTCGTAGGATTTTCTTCCTCGATTTTGATCTGAATAAGCGAAGGGGTGCAGGACGCTCGGACCCCCTCCCTCACCAATTCTACCCTCATATTAGAACTCGATGCAATCCATCCACAGAAGAGTTATGATTTTAATAATCGTGATACTTGAGAAGTCAATTAAGGGCTTTTCAAAAAATTAAAAATTATTGTTGTACGACGTCTGCGCATTCGGGAATTAATTATCGAATATCGTAGCGGCGGAGAGGCAGCAGATCGGAGTTAAATTCCTATCCCCGACGTCGGTTTTCCTGGATTCTGAAATCTCACCCCAACTCTTTTTCCCTAACTAAGAACTAGATGCAATCCACCAGTTTAAGAGTTACAACCTTCAAACTTTCCATCAAGATAATAGATGCTAAGGGCTATTCAATGGTCTAAATTTCATTATTCTAGTCCTATTGCGCATTGAGATATTCCAGAATTAATGTGATTTCGGCATTCTACACCCAAAATCAAAGTTTTGCAAAACCTCAAAAACACACCTAAAATCGACCTATATACCCTTTTCAACCTCGATTTTGACCACATCGGTCACATACTAAGCCGATTAGATATTTTGGCATCTGAAACTTTCGAAGGAGAAGATCCTTATTTGATTTTTTAAAAAAAAAATTCAACTTTTATCACGTGCCAAAAGTCGATTAGTACTAACAAAATATCCTCACATTACCTTCTAACAGAGTTAATAAATTAATCTTTTTAGAAGAATACTTTACTTTTACGATAAAAGGGCTAGCCTCTAAACTCTATATTTCTTAAAATTTAAGGTTAAAATTAATTCCTTTAATGTTATATATTTAAGTTTAGGATTTTTAGGATTCGTTGATTATGATTTATTATGAAAAATTATATATTTCGTTTAACGTTAAATAGTTTAAATAAATAAATAAAAGTTGTTGATTTCACCCGAAATCGTAACGATATGTTCGTATAACTTATATTCTTTGATCACCTCTAGCTCTACCACCTTTACACATAAAAATACAAAATTTTGTTCCGGAAGAGCGCCGAAGTAGGTCTTCATGTAAATATTTTCTTTCTACTTTTAGGTTTGAAGTTACCAGGGATATTTTGAAGTGTTTTCGTACCTAAATGCAGGGGCTAATACAGCCGGGAGGATGCAACGCCAGCAACATCCAAATATTGCTCGACTAGGCAATATTTAGACAGCATCTATCTATTTGGTTTATAGTAAGAACTTGTAATACACGTTCGTACTTCGCGAATTCGTGGTTAATGCATCGGAGTCTTCGTGTTCGAGACGTATAGAAGTTCAGAGCTCCTAGCGCTCTTAAGTCTATACGTGCTGCCGAAGTTTATATCGCCAGGTTCTCAAAACTCGCATACTATGACAAGAAGTAACCGGAAAATAAACCAATGATACGTTGTCTCCAAGAGCGACTATTCAAAATAACCAAAAAGCCATGAACAACGGTACGTTTTCTGTACACTACGTTCCACAGAAACCGAAAAATACTTTCTTTTAGAGCTTTAGACGCTCTTCATCAATTAACGCGGTAACTTCCAGTCTAGATTGAAGGTGATTAGTTTAGAATGCAGTCAATGGCAGGCTTGCGTACACATACGGAAGATATCTTCCTGGCAGTAGATATAAGACATACCAGATTCCCGGCCGAATACCGGTGGAACCGAGATATCAATTGCCGTCAAGCGATGTAAGCACAAACCCGTTAGCCTCTTGGCAATAGTAAGCCCTCGAGTACTCGCAGACGCAAATCCCCCCTTGCCTGCGAAGATACAACTTTCGGTTGTTCACGCAGATTGATACTTCGGCACGCTGAAGATGCATGGATTTATTACATATATTCGCAGTCAGTGTGGCCAAAATACCTAGGTAAGCTTTCTATGGTGATAGTCTTAGAGTGTCCAATGAGTTGTCAAGCAGGAAATGTCAGTTGTAGATGTATCACTTGTTTTGTAACACAACAGAGAGGGGGTTTCATAGTATCCCTGCTCAGTGCTACCGTATATGGCGATCGCAAAGTTGAAAATAGCATACGTAAGCAACGCAACTGCACTACTTTGGACCGACAACCAGTGGGTCTGATTCGGCAAGATGAGACTCCGTAACTACATGTACTTAAGTACCTATTATTCGCAGTTAACCTTGTAGTTAACTTCCTCGGCTATGTAGCTTGTCCGCCGTTCGTCAGCCCCGGCCGGCGGTCGCTCGCTTCTACAAGCTTAAGTCGCCACAGGGTTGCAGCCATGCCTAAAGAGGCCATCTTGAAGTTTTGAACGGAAACATGATTCCTGCTTTGCAATTGAATTTGAAGGACTTGAGAATCAGAAGGCACGGGAAACGGTGTACGGGTATGGATAGAAGATTCGGCGACTTGACATGTTATTCGGATTTAAAGCGGTGGCCAACGACGTGTCCAACCTCAAAGTAAGCACTAGGGATGCACGATCGACGTTGTGATTACTGCAAAAAGACGTAAAGCTCTTGACTTTACGTAAAGTAGGATAAAGGTAAGGATAAATCCTGCATGACCTTATCTGATCTTATTTCAAAAATATTAATACTAGAAACTGAACAGATTTCTACAAATAAACAAAGATCTGAAAAGTACATCCTTATCTAAAGCTCAGACCTAATCAAAAAGTAGCATCTTTGCGAATAGCATCCACTTTTTGCGCGGGGTCATTTTAGCACAACAAGTGGATGCTTTCAGCGCTCTACAGTCATAGCTTTAATGGGCCCGCGACTTGGACTTTCTCCTAAGTAAACAGACCTTAAAACCTTTACATTACGCTATATTTGCAAAGCTCTAATTTTACGCGTAAAGGTGCATTCCTAGTAAGCACACATGCAGAGTCGGGAAGTACGCATAATTTGACGTCAGAGCAGCGAATTGGAGGACCCTGTTTCTGATGGTAAGACCATGCCCCTATTCTCGCTACACGGGATATGCGGCTTTAACGATCCTCGAGTAACTTACCCCACCAAGCTGCCTTAACCCCTCCAAATCTGATTCCCGCTATTGAAACTTAGAAACGGAGATAGGCGTTTAGGAGTGAATTTCAGTGGACTGTTGAAGTCGTACCTAAGTCTGAGCTACCCCGCAAGCGCCAGACACGGCGGGGGAATAATGGGGCAGTAGTGGTACATACTTATGTAAGTGAGTACGTGATAGGTGAATTTGTACTGTTGTGAAGCGGTTGGGCAAGTGCGAGGCGTAGCAGATGCGGAATGAGCAGTTAGATGCGGAAAGAGCAGCTGGTCCGAGCCGCTCCTATGGGTTCTATATAGCCATCAACCAACACCTGCGTCATTCAAACAAAGAAATTCTGCCAGCTTCAGCTTCACAACAACACAACACATATCCAAATCTAATCACCAAACCACATTTCTCAAAGGTTTCTCTGACTAGCAATCATGGCGGGCAAAATCGATTTCACAGCCAACTTCCTAAATACCATCGATGGCAAGCTCGTTGGCTCTGAAAAGACAACCCACGGTATCAACCCCTCAACGAAGCAAGCTCTCCCCGAGGTCCCCATCGCAACAGAGAAGGATGTCGATGACGCTGTTGCCGCTGGCCGAGCAGCATTCAAGTCATGGTCCAAGACCACACATGCTCATCGAGCTGAGCTCTTGACCAAATTCACCGATGCTCTGGCTGCGAACAGTGCCGAATTTGCGGCGTTACTCTCGAAAGAAAATGGAAAGCCTGTAAGTGAGATATTGCTGAGGAGAGATTCTGTTGCTTTGGAGATCTCAAGCTTTAGTTACTCGTAGTTGATCTTGCTGATAATTTTGTGCTTTCCGTCTAGTCGTTCCTCGCGCAGGCAGAAGTTGGTTCCACTATCAAGTTGATGAAGATGGTTATCGCCACAGAATTGAAGGATGATGTTGTTGAGGATAGCGAGACGAAGAAGACCGTTATCAGATATACTCCCCTCGGTGTTGCGGTTGGTAGTAAGTAACAAGGATGAAGACACTTTGTCTATCTGCGACCTTTTGAATTCGAAAAGCTGACCATACAACCAAGTCCTACCATGGAACTTCCCGATCAGTTTGGCCTGCAACAAGATCGGCCCCGCAACCATGACCGGAAACGTAGTTATCCTCAAGCCCTCGCCCTTCACACCCTACACAGCCCTGAAAGTTGTCGAGTTGGCACAGCAGATCTACCCACCAGGCGTCATCCAATGCCTCAGTGGAGACGCTGCTCTAGGCCCATGGCTTACCCTGCACCCCGATGTCAATAAGATCAGTTTCACAGGCTCAAGTGCTACTGGAAAGAAAGTTATGGAGGCCGGTGCTAAGACTTTGAAGCGTGTGACTCTTGAGTTGTGAGTACCCAGTCTATCAGCTATGCTTGGATTTCTGCAGCCGAACTTGGATCTCCTTAGTTATCAATACTAACATGCGTTATTGTGATTAGAGGCGGTAATGATGCGGCCATCGTGTGCAAGTCGGCTAATATCGCAACGACCGCACCCGCAATCGCTCAAATGGCACTGATCAACTCCGGACAAGTCTGTCTGGCCATCAAACGTATTTACGTCCACGATTCCATCTACGAACCGTTCCGAGACGCAGTCGTCGCCATTATGAAATCTCTCAAGGTTGGACCTGCAGATGAAGCTGGTACTATGCTTGGTCCCGTAAGTTGCTTTGCCACTTTTTTGGGAGTGAGTATGCAGATAGGGTGTGAGAACGCTAACTATTATGGCAGATCCAAAATGACATGCAATATGAGAAGGTGCAGAACATTCTTGCGGATATCGAGAAAGAGAAGTATACTGTTGCTCTGGGAGGTGGCGTCGCGGCTGCGTCGAATGGGTATTTCATCAACCCTACGATTGTTGACAACCCACCAGAGAACTCCAGGATTGTCGTGGAGGAGCCATTTGGTACGTTGCCACCACACCTTCTCGCATGCACGTTCCACTCAACTCAACTAACCGCTTTCCCTTCTTAGGCCCCGTCGTCCCCATGCTCCGCTGGACCGACGAAGACGACGTGATCGCCCGTGCCAATGACACAAAGATGGGTCTCGGAGGTTCAGTCTGGACATCGGATTTGGTAGAAGGAGACCGAATTGCAAGACAATTGGAGGCGGGTCTCGTCTGGGTAAACGCACACTTGGAGTTTGATGGGAACGCTCCATTTGGTGGTCACAAGGAGAGCGGAATCGGAGTTGAGTTTGGCACTATGGGCCTCAAGTGTTTCTGCAACGCACAGACCTTGATGATTAAGAAGAATGTCGAAACCAAGGTGCTAAACTAAAGGTAGCAAGATAGTTTCCTAGTAGAATGCATAAGTTGATTGCAAAGAGGGGACTAGGTTCCAAGGAATGGAAGCCACCTGTCCTACATACAAATGCACAGACTAAGAGCTAGCACACACGCGGTCTCGTCGCTGATTTCAAGATTCGATAGCTGTTCTCTGACATGGTTTTGGCGTCAGTCTATGTTGCAAGTGATACTTTGCTACTGTTGTGTTTAATCTGGAATTGTAGTTGTAAAAAGTTGAATCCATCGGATACGAAAGCCTGAAAGTTTGGAGATGGGATTTGTCGTTGGTCATTCTTGATTTCGAGCCTCTTCCGCAATTTTGTGATTGACGCAGAGCCATTCAAAGGTCGTCAAAAAGCGACTTCTCAAGCTCTCTAGCTCTAGAACTTACGCTCACGAAGTCGCCACTGCCAGCACTCAGAATACCCTGCTCCGTAATATGTGCGCTGACAAGGTGAGCAGGAACCCACTCAAAGTATGCATTCCTGACGGCAATCTTCCAGCCATCTTTCCGTGCGTTCTTGATATTTTCGACGTCAGCCTGGGACCAGCTATCCATAAGTTCGTCTTCGTCGTTGCTTTCAATCTTTAGGTGATCAGCATCTCCACTCCCGACAGATGATATCTTGTCCATCTGGTACAGGGCAACCACCCTGCACCTGGAATGCGGCAGTGTTGCCATAATGGCAGCAACACCAGAACCCATCTTGTTTGACACATTGCCATTTTCAAGAACCTTGTCGGCGCCGAGGATAAGATAGTCGGCATCTTGAAAAACAGATGCAACGCTAGCATCGGAAACAATCTCTATCTCGAGAGTTTTGGCGATTTCGGAAGCATTCTGAGCCAGCGATAAAGTTGATATTAGGCTGTTGACGAATACGACACCTTCACACTTTGGCCGTGACTCGAGGACTGGTAGCTTGATCTTTTGCGGAGTGTTACTTCCTTTGCTCCAGCCTGCATGAATCAAGGCGGATAAAGACCTCAAGGTTGTTTGAGAGGAGGATAGCGTTACAAGAGATAATGTTCTCGGCAAGTTTCCCTCGTTATCTGAAATTCCCATCTGGCAATCTTCTTGTTCTCGTTGAATAAAGTGTACAAAATGATCGGCAATCAATTTTGAGCGCTCGCCATTTCGATCCAGGAGAGGCTCCCACATAACTTCTCCGGCGATTTTTCTGACAGTTTCTATGTCTAGTCTGCTCATATCCTCAGATGTCGTAACTTTTAGATTCTCTTTGATGACATGTAGAGATTTGAAAAGCAAGGCCTCAATTGCAGCGCCCATACTCGGTCGACCGTTCTTTGCGAGATGCCATGCTCGCCATCTTAATTTCAACCAGAATGCCTCAGTTGACGTAATGGTCGCGAGCTCACCACTTTCCATGCTCTGCAATATCATCATCTGAGCCTTTTCAGCCAGGGCTTGCGCACCACTCGAATGATCCCTCGCCAACGCCGTTAGAGCCTCATCAGTCTCAGGACTGACCATCACCCTCCCCAATCCAATTTCCAATTGCGGTACGTGGTCATATTTTCCCACGTCCTCCACTCGAACAAAGCGAAAATCGGTATGCTCCCAGTCAATTGAAATTGGCTTGGAGTTCTCCTTTAATTGCCAGGCGAAAGGGTGAATAGTCCATTGTGTCTTGAGCTTCTCATCAACGAGGCTAAACGGTTTCCCTTTCCGCAAGAGGGAAACATCATCATCGGAAAGGCCAGTTTCTTCAAATATTTCGCGCTTGGCCGCGAGTTCGGGGCTGCCATCTGTTGTCTCGATTGAACCGGAGCATACCGCCCATTTGCCCCTACGTCATGTGATTTGTCACCATGGTATCCGTCGAAAAGGGGGGCAATCTATCAAAATAAATTGATGTAACTTACGGGTACGTGGAAACCTTATCACTGCGTTTGAAAAGGGCGAATTTTGGGGCGCTCGCAGGTTGTGGGGATGCACAGATGAACGAGGAAACAACAGCTCGCTGTCGGAGGAGGTTGGCGGCCATGTTTTGGTGTAGACGTCGCGTTTGTTGACAGCGCAATCTCGGTAGGACTGCAACGGGAAGTTTTCTCGTCACCAAGCTGGTTTGGCGCAGCGAGAATCCAATTTGTACCTGCATTTAATGTATTCTGTTGTGCTTTCTAAGGTTGTGGATGGAATCTCCAATTTAGCCTTGAGCCAAGGGCCGTGTCACCTGATTCCCAGATCACACGTCAATTAACTCGAACGTGACCCTTCGGGTTATTGGGCTCGATATAGAAGAATTGAAATTCCATCCTGAACTTGCCGATCTGAGGAAGAGAGAGTTTCAGAGGAAAAGAGAGTAGGAGAACCAAGGTTTTTATGTTTTCTAGTAATTTTTTATTTTATCTCTTCTTTAGCGAATAATATTATATAATTATTTCTTATTAAATAAAATAAACTTATCTTATCTCTTTCGAGTTTATCTTAAATATCGATATAATTTATTAATATAATAATTATATTTATAGTTTTTAGTTTATATATTATTTTAAGCTAATTATTATATTTATAATAAAGAAAACTTTTCGTTAATTTTATTTATTTTCGAAGAATTAATTATTAAATATTAACCCTTTTAAGAATCTTATTTTTAGAATTTATTAATCGGCGTTAATATCGATTAAACCTAAAATCTTAATATATTTAATTATTATAATTACTTTTAAAGCTTTAATATTTTAAATAATTAATCTTTTTTTATTTTATATAAATATTTATTACGATTTATTAATATAAAGGTTATAATTTATTTTATCGGAATAATTTAATTTTTATAAAAGGGTTTTCTAATAATATAAGAATTATTTTAATAACTATTATATATATTAAGGAATTAATTATTAAATTTAATATTTATTAAGAATTCGATTTTTAAAGTTTTAAATAATTAATATTAATAGTATTTATTAAATATATATAAGCGAATCTTTTAAACGTTAATATTAATCCTTCGATTTTCGATTTTAATTTAAATAAACGAAAAAATATAAAACGTTTAAATTATTTATCTTATCTTTTTATTTATTATATAAGAATCCGATATAATTTATTAATTTAAGAATAATAATTAATTTTATTATAATAATATAAGATTTATATTAAGGCTATTTTTTAGTTTATTAATTATATTTTTATAATCGTAATATATTAAAGAATTAATTATTAAATATTAGATCGTTTAAAAGTATATAAGTTAAAATTATAATATTTATTTTCGAAGAGTTTTTTTTTTGATTTAAATTTTAATTTATAATTTTTAAATATAACGAATTAAATCTTTATAATAATAGCCGTTATAAAAGAATATTATTAAAGATAAAAGAAAAATACTTTTATAATTAAATAATTAAATAATATTAAATAAAGCGGCCTATAAAAATATATTCGAATGAAATTATAATATTATATTTAAAATAAATATTATAATATTTAAAGGGGGGGGGGGTAAAAGAAATCATATAAATAGAAATAGAATTAATTAATAATAGATTTATAATTTATAAAATAGGAAATTAAATATAAAGAAAATTATATATTTATATAAAATATTTTATTTTAATTTTAATATTGTTTAATCTTTTATTATTTTATAATATTAAATATATATTAATATTTAAAAATAAGAATATAAAGCTTATAAATTAAAAGTTTTAATATTATTTAATATATATTTTAATAAAATATAATTATATTCTAAGATAAATAAATATATTTTTTCGTTATTTATATATTATATATATATTTTAAATTAATAAATATATTATTTATATTCGAATATAATTCTTCGAATTATTAAGTTTAATATATAATTTATATCGATTTAAAGAATAAAAAGTTAAAAAGAGAAAAAGAGAATAAAAGAATTAGAATCTTTATATTTTTTAATAATTCTTTATTCTATTTTTTCTTTTAATCTTCTTTTTTTATAAATAGTAAATAATATTATATAAATCTTTTCTTTGAAATTCGAACTTTAAATTAATCTTATTTTATCTCTTTTAATTTTCTTTTAAATATTAATATAATCTATTAATATGTAGTTATATTTATAATTTTTAGCTTATATATTATTTTAAACTTTCTATTATATTTATAAAAAAGAAAGTATCTCGTTAATTCTTTTTATTATTAAAGAATTAATTATTAAATATCGAAGTTCTAAAAGCCTTTTAATTAAATTTAAAGATAATTATATTTATTAAAAGTTATAATTTTAATTATTATAATTATTCTTAAAACTTTAATTCTCTTTTATAAATATTATAATTTTAAATTTATATATTCTATTTCTTTTAATTTTATATAAATATTCGCTATAATTTATTAATATAAGAATTATATTTTTTTTATTATATATTATGATTATTTAGGGGTATATTTTATAGGAATATATTTGATTATATATATCGAGGCTTTATAGCTTTAAATATTATTATATACTTTAATTAATTATATAATTATTAATTAATTTTATTGATTAATCTTTTTTTTTATATATTATAAACTATATTTAGATATATTTTTATTTTGATTTTATTATATGATTTTTATGAAATTAATATTAATTAATATTAATTTATAGGTTAATATAAATTAATTAGGTTATTAGATAAAATATAATTATAGTTTTAATAACTTCGAATTTTTATTTTATTTCGTATATTAAAGAAATCGTTTTCTTTTATATTTATTTATAATATAAGAATAGTTTTAAAGGATATTCTTATATTCGTATTTATTATATAAAATAATTAAGAATAATTTTATAAATATTAATATATTAAGAATTAATATATATTATAATTTGTAACGATGCGGGTTTCCTGGCTCAGGAAGTCGGGTCAACGTCGGGTTCGGTAGGCTATAATGGTCAAGAAGTAAAACAAGAGTCGGGTTCGTT